>LQNK01002983.1:86054-118457 GCA_001586405.1 Phoebis sennae | reverse complement strand
AGTGGCAACACTGTCAAACCGTACGAAGTTCCGGTTGTATCGTGTATTGTGATACACGCACACCACAACGCTTAATGGTTCGTGATACCAGGTGTGCCCGTGTGTACACACCTTTACAGTTGATAATAGTTACGGTTTAAATTAGTGTTTTGTACGCTAGAATATCTCCATGCAGGGATATATAATATCATGCAGTTAAATACTAACTAAAGTAGTTTATGGTCGTCCTTAGTTGTACTTACTTAAGCATTTCAATAAAGTTTAACGAATACTTACAAAAATATATTTGTAGCGATGGAGTTTACCCTAAATATTTTTACATTAAACTGTTGGTGTGTAATTTTTACTTGCATTTTACATATAATTATTTAGTGAAGCATAATGTAAGCATGTGCATTTAATATTTAAGGGGGATTCCGTTCATATCCAAAAACCGGAAAGAGAGAATAGAAGCAATAGCGAAATATTTACTTACAAGTGACCACAATATTGTGTGCCTTCAAGAAGTATGGAGTGAACAGGATTATTTATATTTCAAAGAAAACTTGAGTAGTGCCTTGCCATATTCACATTATTTTTATAGGTAACTGATCAAATTTTTAAAATAGTTTACTCTTTTATGTCACTAATCTAATAAGGTATGCATCGCATGCTTTTATCTTTATGTATTCTCTCGACAATAATCAATTAAATACTAAAGTGACATCCTTTCTTATGATTTTAGTGGAGTACTTGGTTCAGGATTGTGTGTTTTCTCTAAGTGGCTCATACAGGATGTTTTCTTTCACCAATGGCCATTAAATGGTTATATTCACAAAATCCACCATGGGGATTGGTTTGGTGGCAAAGGAGTTGGCCTTTGTAGAATAAAACATTTGAACAGACTTATTAATGTTTATTGTACTCATGTAAGTAATATAAGATAAAACCTTTAAAATATCATTGGATTACAGTTATCTATGACAAAATATTTATCAGTTTATATTGCGGATATAGAATATTTTTATTATAGTTTTATTTTTTACCTAGTTACTTTAGCAGAAAATGACCTAACTGATAACAACACAATATCATGTTAAGAGATATTCTACTTTTCAAATTGTACGCCTTGTAGTGTGTAATTTAAAGTTTGTACATTGTTAATCAAAGTCATACAACTTACAAAAGGTTTTGAATATTTATTATTTATTAGTAAATAATTAAGGGCTAAAGACCTTAATTACATACTCATTATATACATGATCCTGAAGTATTTTTACATCAATCAAAATATATATCCTTCTGTATATTGTTTCCTTTGTTTCTAAATATACTAATTACCGTTCATTGTCAGTTTACCTCATACAAGTACATTGATAAGGCTATCATAGAACCATTAGCATATCATACTTAAAACAAAAATTCAGTAATTGACTAAGTGTGTATTGTATGAATTATACTATCTGTTGCTTATTGATGTTGAATGTTTATTTACAAGTAGGTCAACTATTATTAGAATCAGAATGATACTTATTTTAATTTTGCTGATTTATTACAGTTGGTTATTTGTCCATTAATTTTGAGTTTCAAGTGCATATCTTTCCACAATTTTTATGCTTAATTATTGTCAATATAAAATATTTGTACATGTATTGATCTGTTCCAATGAACTATATTTAATTACAGTCAAAAAGCTATAGAAAACATTTTCTGTAACAGTTACATGCAGAATACAATGAAGATGATATCTATTTGGCTCATCGAGTGCTGCAGGCTCATTCCACAGCCGAGTTTGTTAATCTTACCTCATCCCCAGCTGATGTGTCTATCCTGGCTGGGGACCTCAATACTGCACCAGGAGAGCTATCATTTAGGTATTTTTATTTTGAATATAGACACATATGTGTATTTTATTTTTTAACACATATGTTTATTGTTCCTAATAAATATATATTTTTTAGTATTTGTCTAAGACAAGCATTTTTTGGAAGATGAATGAGACATTAACCAAAAAAAATTTAAAAAACTTTGCTTGGGAATCTCCTTCAAAATAACTGAACTGATAATAATGAGAGACAGGAGAAAGAGGTCTTTAATATAGTTTTCTTAATATTAAAGACCAATATAAAAATAATTTCAATACTATTTGTAATTGATATGTTTTTATTATAGGCTAATAACGCAAATACCAAATCTAATAGACCCAGGAAGTGTTGGAACAATTGGCGATGGCCCAACATTGATTAAACCCGTAGGCACCTGTGATAATATCAACAATAGCTATTCAAATCCAAAAGTAACAAAGGATTGTCCAGAGGGCAAGAAGATTGATCATATATTATTTCATGTGAATCCTGCTTGGGAGGTATGTGTAGTATGTGGCACCTTGCATTATAAATATGTTAAATACAGCACATAAAAAATATATTTAAAACAACTAATTTATTTGAAATTTTGCTAATATACTAAACCTCATTAACATAACATCATTATTAAATTACAGGCTGAAATTATTGACATGAAGAATCCCCTTGAAGATAGAGTTCCAGGTCAAGAATTTTCATACTCTGACCATAATGCCGTTTCTCTTGAATTAAAGTTAAAATCTTCAAATGTGAAAGGCAAAATCCTTTCACAGAGTTCATTTGAAAAATACAATGATACTATAATAGAAGCAATTAAAGTATGTAAAGAAGCTATGGTAACTGTGGCAAAATCAAAAAAATTGTATCTCCTTACTGGTGGACTGATTTTCATGTTCCTTCTTGGTTCTGTAGGATTTTGGCCTAACATCATTATTTCAGATGTGATAAAGATTATTATGACTGGTATCTGCTTTTATTATATTGTAATGGGATCTTTGTGGAATAGAATTGAAATGAACAGTCTTAAAGCTGGTGTTACTGCATTAGAAAATTTCAAAAGCAGTAGAAGCTATGATTTGGGTAAGGCAAAGTATTAAACTATACCCATAACCATTCCATGTTATACAGTAATATATCACTTTATCAGTATTTAAATGTAATACGTAAATTAATTTAAAATCTTTACATATCCATAACTAAAGAATGTTTTTAATATCAATAATTTTTTATTTCTTTTATGAACATTATTTGTGCATTCACTAGTTATTTTAATGCTTAGTTTTATGTATACAGTGTTATTCTTTAGTCACCAAATGCGTTCAAATCAATATAAGTTTATGGTGACATGCATATATAATAATATAGAAAAAAAACTTAGCAAAAATGTCTCAAAAAAACTCACACGCGTGTTCACTCTAGTGCTACTTGTACTTTAATACTGACTTATACAGTTTTCAGTAGTTGGGAGGTCAGGGTCTATATCTGAATATGTGAATGTATTTTGGTGTGCAAATAAAGATTATTGTTAGGACAGGCAAAATACCTACGTATTACGCAATTTTTCATAATTATGTTACATTATTTTGTATCAAACGCTTGGTGCATATGCGTTATTTTATAAGTTCCAACTTATAAATATACAATTATAGGGTCAAAAATTAAGGATATAGTTGCTATATATTTTTGGAAAGAGAATCGAATTCTGAACACCCTCCTTGAACGCGTCTGTTGATTAATGAATAACACTGAATAATTTAATTTATTAATATTTATAGGCATAAAGATCAGTAATTTCTAATATTATAAATTAAATATTTATAATTATTATTATTCACAATGCCTTTATTGCTCATATATTTTATAGAGCTATTTTTCGACAGCATTTAATCAATATTGTATGTATAAGTGATGCTCAGCTATTTATTAATATATATTCGAATATGTGATAATAATCTATGAATTATGGCATAATTATCAAAAATAAATTAAATCCAAACTTAGAAAAACTTTTTATTTCATACAACAATGCAAGTTACATCCATTAACAAAATATCACATTCCATATTATTTTTCACAGAGTGGTTATCCACATTCGCCTAAAATTATGCATGAATAATTATTATATTTCAATCTTGATTTTATAACATTTTATGGCAAGGAAAAATACTCGAAAAAATTAAACCTAAACTTAAGATAAAAACAACACAAAATGAGAATCTAGGACATAGTTTATTGATTGAGTGTACATGAAAAATAATTACGAAATTTGTACTAAGGCCGTAGATATAATTTATAGAATTATTAAGATCACTATTTTTTTAAATTTAACTTTAAAAAATATATTAAATCATTGAATCATTACTGGTACTCAAATTTTTATGGTTCATAAACTATGTTCTTTTTATATTATATACATTAATATATTCAGTATATTTTAGCCTAAAATTGCACTCAATAGATATTTTGAATTAAAATAGCACACAAAATACTTTGGTTAAGTACAGTGGTTACACAAGATGTAAAAGGTGATATTGCCTAGAAATTTGGAATGCAATATTAATAATACTTAATCTAACGAGATAAGACTATTATCACTTCAGTTATAGTATGAATATCCAAATAAATATTGTGATTATAAACATATTTTTTTACATTTCATGCACATATTAATTAAACTTTCGGGTCAGACGTTTTGTTGTCGTCAGATATGTCGAGTAAGGGGTCGGTTTCTGAGTTCAGAGAACCTGTCGTTATTGTGTTTTCGAGTGAGCCATACACAGAAGGTCTAACTTCGACTGAAGGTGGTTCGGTCGCTTCCACCGTTAAATCGGGCGCAGAACTAGATGCATCCTGTTCATTAACTAATCTGGAACTTTCGTCGCACCCTCTTGTCATGTGATACATCGTTTTCCCTCGCAATCTCCTGCTGAATGAGCTTCCTGTAATAAAAAAAAGTGCATTTAGAAATTAAATATTGCATGGGGATAATCTTGGAATTGGAAACCTAAAACTTATTACTTATTATTCAAAACAAATTAATTTTTTATTCTGTTACTTTTATACAATAAAGAGTTTTCATTTATTCATTAAAATGCTATCCATAATTTGCTTAGGTATAGGTAAGTATAGGCTGGCAGTCCCTAAAATTAAGAAACTGAAACATTTCAATTTAATTATAATCTATGGTCACGGAATTTTATGAAAAATAATAGCGAAAAACGGGGCCCTAATAAATTCGTAATATGTGTCTGTCTGAACGTTCCCCCGCCCGTATGTCACGGCCGCTTTATTCTGAAGTTATTAGGACTATACAATTGAAACTTAGTAGGTATTATATTATCCGTTTTACGATTTTTAGACAAAAATAAAAAATAATATTAAAGGCAGCCCCCTTGTACATGGATCTGAAACTAAAAAAATAAATTATGATAAGTGCTATGTGTAAAGATAGGTTTTAAAATATCATTTAAAACCTTTTCCTTGAGCTACAAGAATTTTTGGGGAGGTGTTCAAGGCAAGCTGAAAACTTGTTTGATGCCTCTCCTATTATACCTCGCCATGGAACTGCAGACCTGGCTGGTGAGCCAGATGTAATTACGTCAGGCTAAGCATGCATAACTGGGAACTTACCCACAACTCCTAGGTGCTCAGAAATGTCTCTCTTCACATCAGACACATCCCACATGGCCAGGAACGAGCCGAGGCAAGATGGCGACGGGTCGAGCGGCGACACGTAAGGCTTGTACGAAAAGCTGTAGTGGTGTGCTATTGCCGCCAAAAACATTTCTATGCAAATAAGGAAGTCCTGTAATGTACAAAAACATCTGCATTTTTATTAAATTCACAAAATGAGTCTTATTTGTATTTTTTTTGCTAATAAATATTCACGAAAATAAAACTCGTTCAAATTATGAAACTAAAGAAATTCATTATACTTTAATGTTTTAAAGTGAAAAGTTACTATGAATAAAACTACTACAAAAATGGAATAAAATAAAATTATTTGCTGAAATAGAGGTCAATGAACTAACTAATAGAATGCAGTGTCAGTGACCACATCAATAATTTTAATTATTGAAGCAATGTTCATAAAAAAGATAAGGAGATAAATTCACGAAAATAAATAAAGTGCATCTACCTGTAACTTGGAAGACATAATCTTAATCTTGTCCTTATCAGAAATATCAAATATTGTTGATATCACCCCACAGTATACCAAAATATTGATAATTACACCTTGGCTGAAAAACATTGTTTAATTTTTTATTATTTTTATATAAGTGAAAAAAGTTAAGCTTAGCTCAATAATAAAAATCATTAATATTTGCAACCTGAGCTAATTTAATGTAAATACTTACAAGAATGAGAAGAACACTACAGCTTTGATGCATAAAAACTTTCCAATAGGCTTCATTGGTTTCAGTTCCGTTCTATTTGCTCTGTAGAAAAGCACCAAACAGTACATAGCTACAAACTGTGAGAAATTGTTGATGGCTATCATGTATGGAAAGGCCACATTGGGACTGAAGTCACTCTCACCATAGACTCCACACAGTTCGCAAATCATTGATATTACTGTTGTTAAAGGCCTGACAAGTGTATATTGCAAAATGCCATGCTTGCAGTTATGAATAAATTCACTGAAAAAGAAATACATAAGATTTACCTTAAAATCCATTTTATTTATTTAAATATTACATCATATAATTAAGGAAAAATAAATATTTACAAATGGACATACATATTAAAATGCAATTCTCCCTCTTCTATTATTTGCAAAATGCAAAAACAAACAATGATAAATCTGTTTTAAACTATGCACAAAATAATATAGTATTGTTATGAAAAAATATCTTATAAAAGTAAATAATTTGTTATAATTTCAACCAGCTTTCCAAAAACTGGATGGTTTTCTATTCAGGGCCTATGTTTTATATATATATATATTAATTAATGTAAAGCTTACCTTCCCATTTCCCAGGGAGCCAAACAACAGAGAGGAAATATGTGATAGACCTGGGGTTTCAATTCCAATGAAGCTTCAAGATCATTACCATCATTGAGGTAATTCAGAAGGTACTTCATGAAGTTATAAATTACATATGCTTCATAACATTCTCTTAAAGAATCCATATAGATAGACTGTTCAGGAAACTCCAATCCAAGCCATGCATTTAATGCATAAATTGGTACCATCCACAAAATTCTGCAAATATAAGAAAAATGAGTCATACAAGGAAAAAAACAACTAAACTCAAACTGGTTTCTTTTGAATATTTTTAAGAAGAGAAATCAATCTTTTGAATATTTTTAAGAAGAGAAATCAATCTTATTACCTTATAATATGTTTTTGTAGTGAAGGTTTAGTGTAGTGTACTATATGTTGTGTAATCTGCCAAATTGATATGGGCATAGCAAGGAGAACAAAACCACCAGCCACTAGGGTTCCTTGATCTGATTTAGTAAAGCCATTTTGTATCGCATGTACTATGAGCGTTGGCACTAATACAATTACCAATAAGATATATGTTGCTATGAAGAAAGGTCGTATCCACAGCCTCCACTGACCAAAAAACGAACTTATCGGTTGTGTGCACATTTTTTTGTCTCGTTTAATTATGTGTTTACAACTTTCTTCATCCGAGATACATGTCCATCACAAAAAGTTACTTTCATAGAATAATTAAATAAATTGTGATTCATATGGATGCACAACAATCAACAATATTGTGTAAATATCAACACAAAGTAAAAACTCTTATCAATGAAAGCGCTTATAATTCCCTCGTTTTCTATGTATATTAGGCACCTCAATAAATCTTATTTCGAAGTTTTATCATATATCCACAAGCCACATATTTATAAACTAGAACATTTTCGTCCAACAGTCACCACTAATTCATAAAATGCAAATGAAATTATACTTTGACGTTAGATGTCAGTTGGACAGGTCTGTGATTTAAACAATTTTATTTTCGAACAATGATGATTTGTATTAATAATTTATTGTACTACAATTAATAAAGTGTAATTTGGTCAACAGGTTTCTGAGCTTTGTTACTTTACGTTTATAATTGTTAAATGTGACATTTTAAATCAAACATTCGTATGGGTGCACAACACAACTTTTCACGAAAAATGTGAATTTAATAATTATGAAGTTAATAATCCTGGACATGTCTGTATTCATTAAAAAATAAGATTTTTATATAAAAAAAGTTACATAATATTCCATCTATTAAAACATAAGGGAGCAAATTGTTACAGCTTGTTTATACTTCAGAAACCTCATAAAAAAAATACAAAAAAAACATTAAAATGTGTCTATGATACTTAATATGTCAATCAGTGTTGCTAGCGCCTAGAAATGCAAATATCGCAACAAGTTTTTTTAGTTCATCTGATCTATCGAGTTGCGAGACGAGTGAGAGAGTAGATAGTAGATACTACTTACTAGTTAGCTAGTATTAGTTGTATGGAATGGGTTCGTTTATAATATGATAAAATAGTGATTTCATTTAAGAAAAAATTAAAAAGGTAAACTAAATGTGATACTATGATTTATTTATAATTGGTTGTTAAACTTAAAGTGGGGACCCACTTATTTGTGCATTTACAGTTATTCGCGTAACACGTATTTTGTGCATAGAGTTCGAGCATTGAATTAGGCCACATAGCGATCTCTCCCTAAAATACCGCTGTTCTGGTTGTCGAGTGTCGACGTATCGAGACGGGCCAGCAAGTGAGTGCGATGTATTGTTTTTAAATACAAATAAAATTGCATTTAAGAGTAAATATTATCAATTGTGAACTAAGGAATAAGTAAAGGAAGCAATAGATAAGGTTTATAAATAGTCTATCGCAACTCGATTATTCGTATGTTTTCGTAAATGGGTCACCTCGCCATTCTTGAAGAATGAGTTGCAAGGTGTTTTTGATTTATCTGAGCCTTAAATTTCTTTGGTTTTGTTTGTTAATTTCGTAGTGGGTTAAACTTATAACGTGTTTTTATTTTAGTAAAGTGAGGCGGGAGAGTGATGAACAAAAAGGCCGCGAGTTAATGTGATGTCATCAAAAGGGGAAACAGAGGCCGACTCTGGCACCGTGTCGCCAAATCTATCTACTGTTAAAAATGAACCGGTACGTAGTCTTTAAATATTTATCGTGAAATAAACATACAACATCCCATGCCAGCAGAAAAAGTAGGGCATTAGAACCCACTTCTGGTTGTTGCTATTGGATTCCATTAAGAGTTGGTTGTTTTGATTGTAAGAACTACTGAATTGTTTTCATTTCAAATTATTACTATATTTACGGTTTAATGAAAAGTATAATTATTGTAGTTGGTATTACATTTTTAGGTCTGATGAAATTAGGGCACCTCTTATAATTTGCAAACTGTGCTCTCATAAACACATACAAAGAAGTTCTGAAGATATTGCTTTTAATATCCATTTTAACTACTTTTCAAAGTATTACTAAAAGATTAATTGATATGATACTTTTCTAATTTAAATGAATTATTGGTAAAGACACGTGTTTGAGTACGAGTCAAACTTGATATTGTGTTTTTAAGATGTTATTTTAAGGTTTAAATTTGATAAATAATAACTAAAGTTCTTTTTAAATACTATAATTTTGCCACATTTGAGTTAAAGACCATTACATAAATGAGAGATTATTGAGATCAAATTGTAATTTGGTAGTAAATCAAACCTATACATTTTCATATAGTCAAATTTTAACCTATTTTTATAAATATTTCCTTCACTCTGGATTTGATAAAAAATATGACATGTATAGCTTTGAATTTGCTAGAATTAACTTTTGTTTATTCTTCAATCAGCTGTTTGATATTGCATGGCCACATTTATATCAGATATGACCATATCTATTTATATATTAGTTTTTAGGATATTATTACTTTTAAATAAGCTTTCAAATCTTATTTGAATTTAAACTGTTTTTTAATTTAAATTTAATTTTTTACCTTAAAGGGAGTTGAGTTATATTTTCATTGAATATAATAATTGCTATAAAATTTTATACTATAACTAGGTTAGGTAAAAAAAAGTAAAACAATATTCACATAAATTGGGTGCATTCAATTAATAGTGCTTTGCAATGGAAGGATTTATCTTTTAGTAGGCCACTTAAACAGTTTTTTGACTTTTCAAGCGTTTCTCAGTTTTAAATTATTTTGAATTTTTTTGAATTTAAAATAACAATATATTAACACCAAATTTAAATGTCCATCAAGTTTATTTTACCACCATTATGAAAATAATAATGTCATGGAAAAATGGATTTAAGTTGAGAACATTTTGATGCAAAAAGTGCTTGAAAATAGTCCGGATGTCTGAAAATTTGTACAGAAGCTAAAGAAGAGTTATTTGATTAAGTAAAATTAGGTCATAAAGATTAATATGGATTCAAACTTAAGTTTGTTATATCATAATATAGTATTATGTTTCCCTAAATATATAACTAATTTCAGTGAAGATATCCAAATGAAAAGGTAGCAGCTATATAGAGATTTCCTTCAAAACTCAACACTCCTTTGTTATACTTTTAGGATATTGAATCTTTTTTTGTAATAACCAGAGTCTGTCTGCAAACAAATAATTAAAAAAAATAAGATTTGAGTACTAGAATGTTCTTACTTGGTAATCACATGCATATCATCCTCATGTACAATAACAAAAGGAGAGAAACATTCTATCCATGGATTTAGTTTAGTTTTCAGATGCATACCTTAAAAATTGGTTTTTGTCATTGAACACTAAAGCACAACATTGAAATATAATTGCTGTAATTTTTTGAGGCAGTTGACAGTTTTTTTTAATAATTATATTAAATCATATGAATAAATTTAATATGAATAACAAATTTTTAAATAAAACGCGAATATTCTTTCAGACGGTGGCGGCGCCCAGTAAAGAGACTCCAAAGCGGGGCAGTGGTACATTATTGAAATGTACCACTTGCAATAGTTTTAGTACTTTAAGCACACGGGCGTTAAACACACATATGGCGCAGTGTTCACCGGACAACAACAATGTGGCCGCAGCGCAGAACACCGACTCGCGGCCCCACAGGAAGCTCTTCGAATGTGATGTGTGCAATATGAAATTCTCCAATGGCGCGAACATGCGTCGACATAAGATGAGACACACGGGCGTTAAGCCCTATGAATGTAGGGTGTGCCAGAAGAGGTTCTTCCGGAAGGATCATCTAGCCGAACACTTCACAACCCATACCAAAAGCTTGCCATATCATTGCCCGATTTGCAATAGAGGATTTCAACGTCAAATCGCGATGCGTGCCCACTTCCAAAACGAACACGTGGGACAGCATGACCTCGTTAAAACTTGCCCGCTTTGTAGTTACCGTGCGCCCACAATGAAGAGTCTCAGAGTTCATTTCTTTAACAGGTAATACATTGATATTTCTTTGTCATTTTATCTGAGAGGTATATTAAATTTATAAGATATTTATTTTCGTATTATTCTTGCAGACACGGTATCGATCTCGATAACCCAGGTCCCGGCAATAACTCTGTTTCCCTTCTCGCCGCTGGTATCGCGAATGCTGCATATGCTGACGGTACAATGGACCCTAGCACGTTAAACGCCCTCGGAGCTCTTGGCTCTGGGCTGTCCGTGTCAGTCGCGGCTGCTTACTCCGATAGTGGGGATAGCAATGGAGAAAGATCTGTTGATAATGCTACACCACCTATGCACTATTTGACGCCACATGTGGAAATATCTATGGCGGATAATAATGATACGTTTTCTCCAGGACAAACAAATCACATGGGTAACTCAGGTAGGTTCATTAAATTATAATTATTTATTAGAAGTTGATTAAAATAACACCTAATCGCTTCTATAAATATATAAAATTTTCCTTTATCTGATTTTCCTTTCAATTTAAATAAGCAATACCTCCACTCTATATCATTAAATAAGTTGCAAAAACTAGTTCTTAAAGCTGTAATACTTAAATTATATACAGTAGTATATCACAATGCCTGCTTTGTTCCAAATGGAGGTAAATTTTATTAGTTGTTACATATAACTTAAGTAACAGCTATATGATACCTAATCTATTTTCCTCTTAGCCACATGATAGTTGCAAAGGATTTTTTCATTTATTATCCCTAACAATAAAAGAAGGTAGACATAGAGAGAATTTAAGTAATTAGTTCTTATTTTATGGACCAATTTTAAATGTATATAATTTTATACAAAACATATAAGAGCAACTTCTTTTTAACCAACTTCAAAAAGACAATGAAGAGATTGATTAAATCTGTTTAATTTGATTCAATTTATGACTATATAAGTTTACTACTCTATCATTGGAGTCTGATGACTTTTTTTAATGATATAAAAGAGTGTAAGTGTAAAAATCTATTGCACGTCATCTGCTACAAAGTTGAAAGCTCTGATTGGAATATGGATTTCTTTCTAATACATACTTGTTTGATACTAGAGATTGCTTTCTGAACCAAATACATAAATAAACTAAAATTATGTATATGATATTCCTAAACTACCTTAAAGCCCAATTGGAACAACAATAAAAAAATTGTTTGGAGTTTGAATAGTTTAAACTCACTGGCGTTTTCGGCGGAGTTTAATATATTGTCTATACTCATATTATAAAAAGGAAAGATTTGATTTTTTGTTTGTTTGAATTGGCTCCGAAACTATTGGGCCGATTTGGAATTTTGGGACCCGATAAAGTACATAATTTTTATCCCGAAAATCCTACGGCAACGAGATATATACTCTGGTAAACCGGTGGAATTCAGCTAGTCATACTATCTTATCAATATTATAAATGCCAAAGTTTTTTAGCATGTATGTTTGTTGGTTGTTTTGTTACTATTTACGCAAAAACTGTCGAACCGATTATGGTGAAACTTGGTGTACATGTAGGTAATATGTAGCTACCTTGAATCCCGGAGTTGCCACTGGATCAATAGTTACGCGTTTAAAACCGCGGAGCTCAGCTAATAAATAAATAAATTTAAAATATCTTTATTTGGTTCTCTTTTACAGTGATTTATTTCAGGGCTCTCTTCCTAGCTAGGTAAACCTGTGTCAAGGAAGGCAGTTCCTTGCCATTTTAGATAATCTAAAGTCTATCTAGTAATTATATAACTCGGTAAATGAATATGCAAATGTTTCAGAGTCGCGTATGAACGGCGAGGGCCCCAGTTCGCCGCAGTCGGGCGACAGCGCCGTGGCGAGCAGCTCGCTGTCCGGCCTGCCCACCAACATCACACCGTCCATTACACTCATACCTATTAAACAAGTATGTGCTTTGAAAATATAAAAGTAGCTTAATTAATATTAATTTTTAAAAACTAGTCAGGTTTCTCTAGTATGTGTGGAAAAAAATAATTTTTCCATTTTTTTTCATTTCCCAACGCCAATTTGAATTTTTTTGAGTCTATTTCACCGCCACAATCCTAACAACATCTCACTTGTCAAAATCCGTTCAGTCGCTTAGGCTGTAGGGCGTGCCAAAGAAATGGACATACATGCACTCGAAAAACATTACCCTCCTTCTATCGCAGTCGGGTAAAAAATGACAACTGAAATAAATATTCTGGGTCATTTACAACTACGCTATCGAGTGTCAAACTAAGCGAAGCTTGTACTGTATAAATGTTTAATAAACAATTAGTAGAAAATTACAATGTTCATCACATCATAATTTTTTGCTCATGGGGATGGAACCCACAATTTGGACTATTGCCACATCCACTGCGTCAATCGGGTTGTCAGATAACCAAAAATATATTGAAAATGTTCTTTTTTCAAATCTATTAAAATATTAAAATGGAAACCGTTAAACTTGGATAATGCATATGTTGAAATATTTTTGAAGCCTTTATTTGTAACAAGAAGATTGATTTTTGTATAATTAGCAAAAAATAAATTACATCAAATACGTGAATTCGTCTCGCGGGCAGGACTTGGGCAACCCATCTTCTCTTTGCGCATTATTAAACTTTTTCTTAAGTTCTAAATAAATAATGTTTTTTTTTTTCGATAAATCCTGGAAAGAAGCATTAATTAACTATATTTGCGATGACGCAATAGACATTCTTATCACAGCATTGCATGAATAAAATTAAATAATTCATGTCTTGCTTCCCCATACTCGTTCTTCTTTTGAGCGTGAAATCGACCCGTCATGGTAAATGGATTATGTACTTGTAACTTCGTGCCTAAGTGCAGAATTCATAAAGCAAGCTTACTTAAATATTTTAATCATACATTTTCCTGCCCTTTAACACACGTGTAACACGTCTGGAGCAAGGCTGGTTTAGAAAGGAATATTTAGTACAGTTGAAACTCGATTAACCTAATTCTTATCGATAGGCTTTTGTGTAATCGATAATTGGGATAGCGGAATGTAGGAAGAAAAGTTTCTTGGATATATTGTAGCATATGACATAATGTTAACTAATCATTAAAACAAAAAAAAAATAAAACAAACTCATTGATGATGATTCTTAAACGATTAAATTACTGCAACCTCAATCTTATTTAATAGTTTAATTTGTATATAATATTTAGTAATTTATTGCGTTGATATTCTGGATCGCGAATTCGTATATCTGTGGGTCCGATAATCGAGTTTCTACTGTATTGTTTTAAATAGGAACCGAATGCTCAAGAAGAGTCGAACTCCGGCGAGCAAGGCGACGCGAACAACGGCGACAAACGTGACGTGTCGTCGAGCCTCCCGTCCCTTATCAAAGTGTCGCCGCTCAAGAGTCTCTTGCGGGAAGACATACGGCGCCGAATCTCTGCCCGCGGACGGACTCGTGGTTCCAATGTATGTTTTTCATACATTATTTACGAAATTCTCAATTTTATTCTGTAGTGATTTTTATAGAGGAAAGATTTGATTTTTTGTTTGTTTGTTTGACTTGAATAGGCTCCGAAACTACTGAACTGATCTGGATGAAATTTTGTACAAAGATTGTTTTAAACGCGGAAAACACACGAGACGACGACAGGGGACTTCACTTTTAAAGGCAAAACATAAATCTTTTGCATTTTAATTACATTTCTTTTATATATTTCTTTAGTTTATTTTTGTAAAATATTGCAAATAAATATTTTTCTTTCTTTCTTTCTAATAGACTTTAACACGCCCGTAGTATTTCCTTGTGTTTGTTTTAATGCGAGTACTTTCCATTTACGATTTTAGGCAATAATGTGTAATGAATCTTTTTTTAAAACCCTTTAAAAAGTATTTCGTTTAACGTAATGCTCGTTTATTTCAGGCGTCTCGAGCGTCACCGTGCGAAGGCGGCGTGATAACGTCAACCCACGGCGAGGCGCTGCTGCCGTCGTCGCTGGTGTGCACGTTCTGCTCCATCACCTTCCCGGACTCCACGCTGTACTTCCTGCACAAGGGCTGCCATTGCGACTCCAACCCCTGGAAGTGCAACATCTGCGGAGAACAGTGCTGCAACGTCTACGAATTCAACTCCCACCTTCTCAGCAAGAGTCATCAATGACTGTTTGCAGGGGGGACGTCCGATCAATGACTCTGAACGGTGCACTGTGTAACTACGTGAGCACTTCGAAGGTACTTCTTCACTTTTCACTCCCTCTCGCCCTTTCACTATCGTTTACTATGTTGAAGTGCTTCGAATATGCTAACGCTAACGTCCCCCCGAAGCTAATGAAAGTGCAAATTCGAGAAGTCTATACGGTTATTGTAGGTAAATGAGTGAAGATATTTTTATGGATATTTTAGTACTTAATTGTTTTGCGGTCTTGATTAGTGTCGATTTTAAAATTATTCGGGACCTGTTGTGGTTGAAATTTTGGAAAGTGATTTCTGATTGAAATTAAACATTCCGAATTGTAACGAATGCATTCCATTTAATGAGATTGATTATATGAAGCCTCTGGTGGGGAAAGAAGTAATACTTATTTGTTATCTTATAAAGATTTTATTTATTATTTAATTATTTTCAAGTACTTAAATGTACAGAGAGTTTTACAAAACAATATTTATAGTATATATTGTGGTGCGATAGTAAATTTTACAAATGTTTAAAGAGATGCAGATAGTGTACAAATTAATATATTTTTTACATTTCCCTATTGACAAGATTTTTATTGAAAGGCAAAGCCTAAGCTCTTTATTTGTGATTCAGAGATAAACCGGAATTATAAATTCTACATTCCGTATTTATTAATAATATTATCTTTTCTATTAACGCATGTAATGCAAGTCCACGACTAATACTTAATGTACAAGTTTATTTTTATTTTGTTGTTATTATTTATTTTCTAAAATAAAATCTGATGTAGATAGACATTGTTATGTACTTAAGTGGTCAAGCAATCGTGATTAAGATGGAAGATTTGTATAGCTGATATGCATACAATGTATTGCTCAATACTTTCAAGGCTCAAGGAGTTTGAACCATATAACACTATTGGGTAGAATCTATTCGCACAAAATTTAATCTGACAAAATTGCGTGCTGTATGTGGTGCCCATTTCTTTTTACGACAGCCTGTGCGTAAAAATATGCAATCGAAATTACAATTATTTATAAAAGTAAAAGATATTACAATTATATGGAAGCTACTTAATTTTATTTCTAATTGGTGATTATATTAGAAACAGTTTTTGTATTTTGATTCGTCTATTCGCCAAATGTGCTCAACTACAGAGAAATATTTTATGTATAAAAAATTATTTATTAGAGAAATATATGGTAGCATGCTAATAATGCTAAGAGATGTTTATGTTTAAATTATATTAAAAAATATGTAAGTTAGGATATTCTCTTGCAGTTCTATTCATCTTTAAAAAATCTTTCTTTGACATAATTTTATTTTTAGTATCCTCTCAAACGTTTTTCTAAATCTTAATTCTTATCTATGGGCTCCCTTAACTGCAAAAATATCATAACCAAGGTGCATAAATTTTTGGGACTTACAGGTAAGTAGTACTGTATTTTAATTCAAATTGGTCCATTCACTTAATTTGACAATTCAAAGATTATTAAAGACATACATTCCTGTAGACTATAAGTACTTAATATCGGTTGTGGTCTTGCCTGTTAAGTTAACAAAATCGTTTTAGGTGGAACTGAAATTATGTTTACCAACGAAGATGTGTATATATGACTATTGTTTTGTTATGTCATTGCTACTAGTTAGGAAATCGGAGTGCGCGGTAGTCCGTCCAAACTTGGACTTAGAGAGTTACCTGATGGAACGACATATTTATTATTTATATACATTCTTATATTTCTGTTTCATTGTTAATTATATAGACATGAAGTATAGTACTAATATTTGGACCCTACCGTTGCGCCACGGTGTAGTTTTAAGGGTAGGTTATGTAAATGCAATTAATATTATTAATTGGTAACCCCATTGGGCGCCTTCACTTAATCCGTCCATATCTAACGATAGATATTGCCTTTACTATTTAATAGAGATAATATATTTATAGGTGTTAATTACACTATGAGCAGATTTTAAGTGAACATATTTACAGAATAACAAAGGTTTATGAATGTAGTTATATTTGGTGTAATTATATATGGAGAGTAATTACGTAGGAACCAAATAGAATGTAAAGCTAACACAAAATAGTCTTCTATTTGATTCCCTCGTTATTCTAAGACAGTGTTGTTGTTTGTTGCAGTTTTGATGTAAATGCTTTATTTTCGTGTGGTAGAATGGTTTCTTAGTATCGATCATAAAAATATGGTCCAAAAGGATATAACTATTGTCAATTTATTGTAAACTTGATACAAAGCAGTATTTAAAAATCCCCATTCACGTTATTTTGTTAAGCAAATGTGGTTTAACTATAAGTAGAATAGTATCGTGGTTTATGATCGTAATTAATTAATTTATGCGGTTGTCAGGTTTTCAGTAGCCCGAAAAGAAATATTTCAATAAGTTCAGACAAATGTTTGCTATATGCTAGAGCGTAGGCATTTATTTGACACTGAGATATTAAATATCCTTTTTACTTGTAGGAGTATTTAGAGTAGCAGTCCTCACCTTAATACCAAAACACAGCTTACCAACATTTTAATTTTTTTGCTTTAAGTTGTTATGTGTGTAACAATGTAGTTTAGATTTTAAAACAATCATAATTATAGACAGATTGAGATCGTCGTTGATATTTTGCTGTTAAATTTATTGCGTTATTAAATATTTTAAATAACATAACATGTAATACTAATTTAGAAAAGAAACTATTTATGAAAATCCATTTTTTAAATAAGAGTGATAGTAAAATGATATCAAGTTGTAGCAGATTGTGCCTTAGATCAGTAATAAAATATATATATAGTAAATTGTGTTTTCGAAATTTATATGAATAAATTAATATTTAGATGTGTGTGTTAAACTGTTTTCTCACATAAAATATATTTACAATAAATCTAAATAAATGTTATTTATTTATATTATAGCAAAATATGGCTGTTTTGCTTGTTTTTATGGTAAAGTTTATTTGCAGTTGATATGTATGTCACCTTGTTACGATTGTTTAGAATTTTAAAGGAAATGGTACTTATTACCGGATATGTAATTATATTTATTTACTTATAATAAAATAATTTGGTAAAGGGTCTAATAAAATATTAATAAAATATCAGATGTAATAATTGGTTCTTTTATTTTGAATATGTAAGTGCGTTAGCCTTGTGGCTTCTAAATTTCACCAAGAATGCTTTTTGAAATTATTTTTTTAATAACAATGAATAGCTTTTCGCATACCTGTTATACCTATTTCTGTTTGTATTAACGTTTTTGAGAGAATTTTATTAGTGTTAATACCTATATAAATGTATAGCATAACAAATATCACACTTTACTTGCAATAATCGTGGATATTAAAATTTTTAAAGTTAGTGTTATTATCCAATAAAAATTATATATTAACCGACTTTCAAAATAGGAACTTTTTATGTATGTTACTGCATATCTCCGGCATTTATGGGCGAGTTGTATTTTTTTGCATAAGAAAGAGTGAAGTGTTAGTCTGATCAATCATGTGGAAGATATTCCAGGGGACGCCACAAAAAAAAACAGCATAAGCTCTGCGGTTAAGGTTTAATGATTTATATACCCATTAAACTAAATCAGACATGAAATGAAATGAAATATTTAATTTGCGAATATAGGTGTCAATGGTGGAAATACAGTAAATCCGGCTATTCAGCCAAGAGGCATGCAAATATTTTTAGATTTTACAGTAATAGAATTTAAAATTTGCTTTACTCTAAAATTATACAATTCAAATTTATAATATTATCTCTATCTATACATTTAAAATTTTTAACAATTTATTTATTTATTAATAACTAATTCATTCAATATAATATAAAATAAATAATCCACTATAGTTTAGACAATTAATGAATTGTGACTATCTTTGATGTGACAACTCTTCACAGGTTACTGAAAATGGAAAAATAATAACTTTTTGCCAAATAATAAAACCGATTTCCTCACACAAAAAACTAGAATATAACTTTTATTTTATTTTTATTCAAATCTATACAAAGTCGGTGCCAACTGCCATTACCTATTTTCGATTTAACAAAATTTAGCACTAACTTTATATAGATTTCAACAAAGATAAAATAAAAGTGATTTTCTACTTTTTAGTGTGATGAAGTCGGCTCTGCTTATACAATAGGAATTTGCTCGTATATTTTTTTTAACTTTTAGTCATTAATATTGCATTCAATAATGATAAATGAAAGAAAATAAATGTTATTCGATTTGGAATACTTATAAATAAGAAGTTAACATTACATCAAATAATAAGTTAACATTATTATTTTTATTATCAAAACAGTATCAAAGAATGGAATATAATTTAAAACGGGCAACTCATATGTAAATGTCAAGCGTAAAGTTTTATTGTCATTGTCAAAGTTTTGTTGACCTAAACTATAACTCAAAACTTTTTGATAATTGATAACTTTTTATTCAATTTCTTGTATTTTAAAGCACAAATTCTAATTTTAAATTTGGAGAATTTTATAAAAAAAAGTGATGGGGAAGAGCACGCAAGTCGATGGCGACAATAATCTTACCTCTCCGGAATCTGATCCCGCAAAGTTGTTGGAGGCTGCTTTACAACAGATGGATGGAATTATAGCCGGTAAGTTTATTCATACAAACCTTTATTCTACACAGAATGGTATGAACAGTCCACAAAGTAACTCTGAGTATATTCTGTCATGTTAAGTCATAAGTTTGCATACTTCGCTAGTGAGGAAAACTTTGTTTCTAACTTTCATTCAAGAGTGATTGGAAGTAAGTAAGTGCAAAAAAGGATACATGATAAATTGTAGTTCTTCTATCGTTAATTAATATACAAATTATCATTATCTTTACATAAAATTTAAGTTAACTTTGATCCTTTTATAAAGTTCACAGATAGTAATGGGTTGATTTATAAAACATACCGTTTTTTATAAAATCATCTTATTTCTTCTTAATAATGCATTTGTGACAAATACAATAAATTAAGTTCTTACAAGATTTTTTTATAAAAATTACTTAATGGAGTTAAATAGGTTAAACAGTAAAGTTGTTATTGCTTAAGCAAGTTGAATATTATTGAGAAAATAGTGCACTTATTGTAAGATGAAGAAAAATGTAGCTTCATTAATGTTACGAAAATGAAAAAGGAAAGTAAGATAATTACAACCTATATAATCTTATCATGTAAGATAATGTAATCTATTGTTTTGATAAAATTTGCAATGTCTTACATTTTAAATTTATCTTAAAATTATATTTTATAGTATAATATATGTATTGATCTATATGGGGAAGGTTTTCAATAATACACATAAATTTAATTGTGGATGATCAATGTTTTAGTGTAGTAGTTAACCTGTACAATGTTTTACTTGATCTTAACCAACAGCAGGGGATTTTCTAAAATTTTTTATTTCAATTACAAATATTTCAGAAAAATAAGAAGGAAAAAGTTAATGAATTTAATTGAAATCAAAATCACTACAAAATATAATCTCATTTAAAACATAGCAAAGTAGTTGTTAGTTATCCTTCCTTGAATATTTATGAAGGACTATAGTCTACATATTTGGGTTTTTGGTGAAGCACTGCGAAAAGTTTATAAAAAAGATTATACTAGCCGATACAAATATCCCTCGCTGCAGAGATCAGCTATTTATAGAATAAAATTTTTCATCCAAATTTCACTTTTGAACTATTAACCAAGCCCAATTACGTCTTAGAGTCAAGATGACCTGGTGATTGTATGTTCGTGTGCAAGTATGAAAAACTGTCCAACAATAACTTGAGTATTGTTTATACTGTCTGGGTTAAATTTCATAGGCAAATAGTTGGGACAAAAGAAAATGTCGAGTTCGAAGATTGGCGAAATCGAAAGGGGAGGGGGGTTTACGAAGGTAAATAAAAAATGAGCGATATCTATAATATTTTTTTTTTAATAAAATAAAAAAATGTCCTTCAAAAAAGGTGCTAAAAAGAGAAACTCAATAATATGTTTTCAAAAAGTATTGTACTAAAGAATGGCAGACCCAAACTCGAAACAAGTTACAAACAGTAACAAGTAAGCGAGGGGGTGGACTTAGGGTGAAAAAGGGTGCTAACTGTTGAGCGGAGGGTGGATCGGCGCCAGTCGGCCGGTACATCCGCGTCGGATAGACATCTTGTTGGTTGTCACGCGAAAATATCAATTACGCGACGTTTTGCATTCCTACACTTGTAAAAATCCTTTTGTTTGTCAATAAGTACTAGTTAATTATTTTTATACATATTAACTTTTTTATGCGTTTCAATTGTCATAATTACTTTTAAAAACGTGCGGTATAATTTCCAGTTGCATGGTTTCACTAGTCGAGAAAGTCGGAAATGTCTTTGATTTTTATGTTATTCATTAGTCGCGCGTTAAATGGGTATATCATGCGTCATTAGATAAACGGCAACATATTGATTTATTATTATTTTTATATAGAGATACTAAATATATTGCAATAGATTACTTGAATATGAATGAAATTGGCGGTGGTGATCACTTAACATCGTGCGACCCACATGCTCCTTTGCCTCCTCTGCCATAAGAAAATCATACTTTTATTTAAAACAGTATAACTTCGATATTATTTTTCGTAAATATAATTATCACATAGGTATTTAATTAGCATTGCTATAAATTTAAAAAAAATGGACACATCATGTTTACAATTATCTTCTGGCTTTCTTATTTTTTTACTTTTATTGCATTGCCTCGATTACATAATTATCAAGGTTCTGAACGACTGCGGTTTCAGAACGGATATCTTATATTTAGTATATTTGCAAAAAAAAAACTTGATGGTGGTGTATGGTTAAATCGCCTAAATATAAGTATGAAAGTTAACGATAAAAATAGTAATGGGAATGTAGAATAAAATTTAAAGACGGGTGTTTGTGTCAAAATCATTCAGTTATGTTTATATATTTAAAGACAATACAATAACAAAAATTATGTATTTATAAAAAAAAAGCACTTATTTATAGGTGTTCGCAATACGCGGGTTATCGTAATATTTGAATAAAAATATACAAAAGATTTTTTAGGTAAAATAGGATAACGAATCGTATACAACGAAACTCTAAGCTGGTTGTATAGAGAATTTAATCTCACTTGGAACGCAGGAAGCTGAATTTTTCCGACGGCTCTTATCGCAGTCGGCCGTTCATCAAATATTTGCTTTTAGGAAAAATGTAACACTCCATTTTATTTCTTTGAAGATATTAAATTTTTAAAAGTATTAGTAGCTACTTTTAAATGCAACGGAATATTGAACTCTATTGCGATTGTGTAAATATAGATACTACATAGTACATATACATGCACGTCTGCGGTTTAGTCTCCTTCTTTTACTCTTTTTGTCTACCTTCCTACAGCACTGTCTGTTATTCAACAGGTTCGTATTTTTCACGCGGATTTCGATCTGAACACCCTATTGACCCCAGTCTCCCCCTATTGTTCATGAAGAGGCGAGTAATCTCGATAAGCCATCTATTGTGTTCCATACGAGGAAGACGTCAGATATTCACTAAAATGTTGTAAAATAGTACTGTGTATGATTTTGTATTTAATATCAGACGGGTAGAGTAGGACGCTAAAATCGGCAAACAATCGAGAGCCCGTAATGAAAGTTATATTGGAGCGAAAATGGTCACCGTATTTGTTTATTGTTAAAATAATTCTCGAAATCATAAGTTCAGTAACATTTACATATTAGTCGTTCGACATTTAAGTGTGTTTTTAAAAAGCTACTTATGAATTAGGACGCTTCACTTCACTTGCCAAATAGGAATGCATAATTGGCAATCAGCTAATAATGAATAACTAATATTTTAGATGTACCAGACACAACCCAAAAAAAGTATCTCGTATTTAAATAGTTAGGGTTGATTTATCTCGCGGGGACATGAGTGGAATATTTATTATTATATATATAAATTTTTATTTCGAAATCATCATACGTAAATGATATATTTAATGTATTCTTTAAAATAAACTGTTATTACTAGGCAGGAAGGTCGATTCGCTGAAATAACAATAAATCTTCTGAGCCCCATCGCCATTATTTTGTGCTGGTTTTTTTATCGCGTGTGTTAGTTACGTAGTGTTTCATGTGTGTGATGTGAGTGTGCACTATCTGCGATGCCGGGTTGCTGGCAGTGGCCGGAGCACGTCACCCGGTGCTGGCTCTTCGACGTGTGCGGCAGGGGACTGTTCGACGTTGAGGCGGAATCGCAAATACCACAACGTATGTTTATCTGCTTGAATCAAAACATTTTGCTAGACAAGCATGTATGAAATTACTGAGTCCCGGATACTTAGTTGTCTCCTACTAGCGGCGCATAGACATATGAATAAATTTGATCCCAATCAATAATTTTCCTCTGCATTTTAGAATAAGAAAGAAAATCTTATAGCTCGAAACAATACCTTCCTTTAAAGTGTTTTTGATCGGTTTTGTAATAAAATTCTAAAAACAATGGCTTCATGATGTTTTAAATCAAAATTAAAGAAGTCAGCGGACAAAATTATGTTGTATTTAATTGATTCATAGGTAAACTTATTTTGGAACATTTAATGATGACACGTATCGACAGTCATTCTACAAATCAGTTATGTCCGTTCCCAATTTTCCGTATTGCCATTGAATTAATTATATTGGACCAACAGGACTTTGGTTTAGTACTCAAATTTTGTTCCAAATGCAAAACCGATAAAATGTTACCTTAATATTTATGGAACTATCCAGATCAAATCAAATTAGAATGCATGAACTCAATTAATAAAGCTTTAAAATAAATGTCGAATTTCGATTGAATCTATTCATATTTTCGTTCGTTTATGATTATTTTATTCCAGCTACACAGTTTTGCTAATGGATCAATATTCCCTCGACATTTCCTTGCATAACTTGAGATATCCTTTTCAACCGCAAATCCCCGTGGATTTGCAGAGCGGCGTTTCAATCTGCTTTAAAAATCGTGCTAGATATCTGCTATGTAAAGCATTATAACGAAAAGAAAAAAATGATGGAGTGGTTTTTGTTTTCGTGCCCGAAGCAAGAGTCATTGTTCCAATGCGAATACAATTCCCTCGTTCCCTGCGATATTTCAGCGGCTGGAATAATTTCGACGACATTATGATTGCCTTAGATGATTGCTACAGATTTTTGTTTTACCATTTGTAAAAGTATACGGAATGCACTAGAGTGTTATATGTATTCAAACATCTCTTCATCTCATCGTATAAATTTAATGAAAATTGAGATCTATTGAATATGTGTTTCTATTTATAATAGAGTGTTGTGTAACATGTTAGAGCGGATTATGTATATAAATTTCAGTCTTGATTGAAGTCCGCTGTCCACGTGTTAGAAAAAAGCAATAGAAAAATTGCAAAATTAAATGAATGTCTTTATCTAAATGATATCGCCAAAGTTCCTTCTTTAATACTCGTGTGTTACATATCAATGCATACATCGAACCATGAAGGTCTCTAGAGCTAATGTAGAAGATCATTTGTATGTCATCATAATACACTTTAGGTGGTAGATACGTGTAGTTTCCACTGCATGCCATCGACAAGTATCGTTTTACGGAAGTCATTTAAATCGGGTTTTGATATACCTATTCCATAGCGCTGTATAGTAGTAGTGGTTTCAGTAGTATAACGGTCTCACCACAGCTGCGAGCCTCGTAAAATTTGCCTCGTAAAATATGAAAATGGACCAAATTCAATAAAGACCTCATTAAAAAGTTTATTTATAAATTCTGGGATTCGAAACAGTGAATTATATTCGTAATAAGGCAGTAAAATATAAAGCTCTCTATAAATAATATTTCAAAATAGCACCCATCCTCTTTAAATAATTACTTTCGACAGGCGCTACCAGGCAGCGGAGCGGACTAAGCGAGCTTATTGGGGTCTATAAATTTAAAGTTACCTTTACATCATTACAGTTACATCTTTGTGCGTTATTGTTACGCTGGTCGACGAGACGCTGTGCTCATGCCTACTTCACCGATTAAGAAGAACGTATTGTTTGGACGAAAAATTTAATTAAACAATAAATTGCATATTCATAACCCGTTCAGTGTAAGGTATTTTCGTGTTTCATAATCGGAAAGCCTCATAGCTGCGCTAAAGGAATCTTCAGACCACAAGCCAGCCCGTGGAACGCTAGGCATCGGCTTTTCGTATAGCTATACAAGCGATCGATGTTCAGTGAGTGTAGACAGCATGGCAGACGTAATCCGATGGTTTTACCTTCTATACTTGTATATTCAATAAACATTGAGAACATTGCCATTATACGCCGTCGGCACCGGAGATAATTAACCTATTGTTGTGATGTTTTTCCTTATAAAAAGGTACTACAATGTGTTTTATGTCTTTTATTTTCTTTTATCAGCGTATTTCATGAAAATGTTGAATGCGACTGCAATATATCTGCTGGGAATTGAACAAGCAGCAGGAGGTACTTTTTATATAAGTAATATTTAAAATCTGAAAGCTTATTTCTCTTAAAGTATTCGGGTAATTCTGATAACTTTCAGGTACCTTTTTAACACGGTTATTACTCGTTAGTTATTAGTAACTCATATGAATATTCCAGTTCCATAATTTTGTACAAGTTTGAAACTTAATTTTCACACGATGTGAGTCGCATTTGTATGTCCTTCTACATTAATATAGAACATATCACTTGAAACTTCAGTCGACAAGTTTGCGGCATCTCAACAAGGACACGACGGCCTTCACTTCATTTACTTTGCATCACACTAATGAGTTGGGTTTCATAAGTTCTACATAGTAATTTTATGACAACTTAACATTTAATAATATTTTCATTCCATAATAAGAACTGTAGAATAGAATAAAATATTATCCAATTTTTCATTCGTTCTAACTTAAGAAGACAAGTTATGGAAATGAATGTAAAGTAAGGAAAATTTTAAAATTGCTGGCACTGTACGCCGAATATATTTTTGGGCAACGTATTAAGTATATCTATTTTAAACGTATAATGTGGAATTATATTATTTAAACAGAGGCTCGCCAAGGAAAAATATACGTAAATTCGATCGATTATTATTAAATCACATTTACTGCTTCACACCATACAGCAAGTACATAATAATACGTAATAATTTAATAAAAAAATCAAATTAAATAAAAAAAATATTCGCACATACTTTAATAACTTCATCGCTGAACGGGTTTTGAATTTTGATGAAATTCCGTATATAAGTATATATAATGGCAAGTAGCTGGATAAGGGGATAAGATACTTTTTATTGATCTATGTTATCGTATTAGAAGTACACAATAAATAGTTTGTATTCTATTGTTGAAATGATTTTTTTTGTTTTATAGAGGCTGGTGGCACAGGACCCGGTGGGACAACAGGACCAGGGAGAGCAGCCCGGGCCCGAGCGTTGGAGCTGGCTCAGCAGCTAGCGTCGTCTCTTCAGCATGCCATTCCGCCCCCGCCCAGACCAGACTTCACCACCGCCAGCGCGATACTACGGTGGCTGCAGCAGAACAATAATTCTGTTGCACTTGTAAGTAAAACATATTATTTTATCTATAAGGATTTAGGAATACGTATTAGTAACAATTCCTACAAGACTTCTCCGACAATTCTATTTAGTCGAGGAAAAGTAATAACAATTAATTACTTATTGTTATAGCCCTCCACGTTAATAACGTTCGTGACGGTATTGTCCCTAATACGTATTTTCTACATGGTTTGATTAAATAAAAGATTAAATATATTGAAATCTGAAATACATTACTTAAACGATTTAAAAATAATAATAACGAATTAAACAATATTTTGAAACTGTATTTAATGTTATGTAATACTATCGAAGCAATATGACATACAGTTTCGAAGTTTACAAAATTCCCCAATACACATATTTAATTGCATAGCTGCGAGGCATCGCGGGTAACGGATAACCGCTAAAATAAACGGCCCGTTGAACACGATTTGTTCCATATACGTTACATTCCGATAAAAATTTTATACGTTAACGTTCCTATAAATATCTGCGTATGCTCGCATGAAATTGTCGTTTGTTTTCAAATGTTCATATTCATTGCTACGATTTTAAAAGGATTGCATAAAGGATAAAAGTCCATTTATGATATAATAAACCTCACTGGCAATTCTAATAAAGCTCAAATAAGGCGATGGCGTTAGATAAAATAAGATTCTTGAGTAATCATTTCTCAACCAGCCGAGTGGAGCAATTCCGTACTAGAAAAAATTGTACCAATTTTTCTGTGCGATATTAAAATTTTAACAGTACATAGAGCTGAAAGCCTTTGAGAACGAGTACGGAAGTGAGCTAATTGCGCTCGCTCGGTCCCTTTGCTCGCTGACGTGAGTTCGAGCCTGTGCTACTCCAACTCAACCATATTCAATGTTTAAGCACATACGGGCTTATTGCAATCACGCTCCGATGACCTAATTGAGTAATTAAACATTATAATAGTAACGGAGCTATACGCGAAGCCTACATGACCGTTTACAGATGTAGAAAATATGAAAATTTATTTCGATTTAATTAAAATACTAAGAACAAAATAATTTTGTTATGGATCATTCTTTATATTTTGTTTTAAAATTTAAACGAAACGTAATGGTAAATTTTGGCCAAATTTTATAAACTTCTCATACTACACATATTGCTAAATACCTTTTTAAAAATTTAATCTAGATAACGAAGTTTAAAATTTGCAATAAGTACATTAAATTCGAAGCATTTTTCATACAAAAACCACTTCGCGTTTAAATGTACAATTCCACTAAAACCCAGCTTTTGTGCGAGTTCATGTTTTCAAATAGAAAAATAGAAATAGTCGACGTGTTCTTTCTGAATAACATTTCATTGCGTACCCGCGAACAATCCGCGACCTCGTGTATTGATCCACTGTCCCATGTCTGTTCTCCGAACAACAGACTATATCTTCAGCAGATGAAGATCTGCTCTTGCCACTTGATATTTAAGGGCAAAAATAAGATCACGATAAAAGGAACATCAAAAAAAGAGTACTAAAATCACAAATTAGTCATGAATCTGGCTATCCCAGACGGCGGCTAGCCGGATCCCATTACCGTCGTTAAAAAGTAAGTGCAAGCTGTGGAAAGAAACTTTTGCCCGCAACCAGTTTCGCAAATAAAGTTCGGAACTCAATTTCACCCCATTTCTAAGAGTGTTTCAAAGTTCCTAGTGAACGGATTAAATATTGATCCTTCATATTTCTAAATGCACAGTGATAGCTTAGCTTAGAAACGTTAAAACAGTCCATATTTTTTTCTAAACTAAATAGGACAGCGCTACGTGTCTATGCGGTTGAAGATGAATCGAAAAATTCCCACGCACTTGGCTACCAGGACCAAGTGACACATTTCGGATGAATGGATCTATTTACACGCAAGGACTGAGTGCACTTTGAATGTATATCGTGTGTACCACTTAGGCATTCATTGGCAGTCGCTTCCCTGAGACGGGGTAACTAACCTGACTATGAATGCTGGCTTAAACATCCTGTAGTCCCGGGGCTGAATAATCCCTATGGCTATTTTGGCCCAAACATGAACGGAATATCGAAATTTAATTGTGAAATTGTGTAACCGTTGGATTGCAAGCTTTAGTTTTGGGTCGAATTTAGAATAAAGAATGATGCATAAATGGGCCTTTTAGATTTCATATAAGCTGTTTCTAAAATGTTATCTTATATTATACATTATGCAACGCTGCATTTGGAACGCATATTATTATTATATGTATAATGCTCTTTATATTGTGATATAATATGCCGGTGAATAATTAAATAATTATAATTAATTATTAATATTCATAACTTTTCATTTAAATTTAAATCTGAACGGTATTCCTTAAACCTCATTATTACATTCCATAATACGGGCACATTTATCAAGATATTACATTACCTACATTGTGTCAGGTCAGTGTTCTATTAACTGTGCAAAGTGGTTATAACATTATTAATTAATCAGGGAAGGCTGCTCTCCTGCAAACTAGGCTGTTCCAACTTCCAGGTGAATGCGCTATCCATTAGTGCTAATTAGAATTTTTCTAGGCATCGAACTTATCGTAGATTAATGAGCTTTTAGATTGGAAAAAAGGATCTTTTTGTTTATTTCGCTTTCCGAATACATTCGTGTTCATGATTATTGCTAGGAATTTGAAAATAGACACTGTACTGTGATATTTATTCCGTTTCTGTTAACATCTGCTTTAAACTTTGCAATATATTTTAGTTCTAGTAATATATATTGCAAATAATTTATATTGAAATTAATTTAACATTAGTAGGTTACTAAAACAATGCAATCAATATTTAATAAATATCCATAACGAAGCAAATCAAAGTCGTAATATTTGAGTTCATTCATTGAAATGTGATGTTGTTAATATTATAGAAAATAGCAGAGCAAGTTTAATTAAATATCGGACGTGGATTGGTGAAAATGTCAAGTCCCCGTTTATTACGTAGACCTTCATTACCAAGGAAAGTGTTTGATTGTAAGTATATACTTTTGTTTTGATTATAAATAAAATTACTTTGAGGATAATATATAATATGATAGCGTCCCCTTAAATCGTTTGAGATTTTTTGTATTAATTATAAAACGAACCAACGAAACCAATGCAAAATAATATATGAAATTTAGTTCCCTATTTAGTAATGCAATGAGTATAAACAAAGAAGTATTTAAATTCAACATACGCAATATATTTTTATACGTTAGATCCAAAGTACGCCTGAAACAACAATTTAATCTTCTACTTTAATTGCTTCGCTTAATGCAATCGCGTAAAACGTGACACAGAAATCCAAAACAGTATGTAATACTATTAGCTTACGTACGGCCTACATTTCTTGTTCATGATATTTTTAAATTGTCTTACATCGGTATGATAATTAAATTAGATATTTCATCATTTATATGGTTAAAAATTGTACTAATAGTTTACACTTAGCTACCGGTTTAATTTTTTTGTAATTCTATGGTGATTGGTGCGGCTCGCCATCGATCGATTCGGGTCATTTCAGGTCGACAAAACGAGCGCCAGCGTATTCCTGGATCATATTACCTGAACGTCGAATTAAACATTCCTATTGCAGTTCTATAAAGGACCTCGATGCTAGCAATCATGCCATACTATAGGTATATAATACAGGTGAATAGTTTGTTTATTTTCTTTATTGTTTGTTTGTAAAACGTGCTAATTTCAGAAACTACTGGACAGATTAAAGTGGTAGATAGACCATTGATCGAGGCAGGCTTTATATAACATCACGCTACCGGAGCGAAGAAAAGTTGAACTTGCTATAAGGAATGAAACTTATTTATACAGTCTCCTTTGTTATTTGTACCATTAGTAGAACGCATTATTTGTCCAAGTAGGGTAATTGACAATGATTCAATTGACATGACGGTTCATTAGGACCGTCGTTTTCATCGGCGCGGAGCGTGAAAACTTCGAATATCCGGCGCTGCCAACCGCTTCCGTTCAAGAGTACTCGAGCACCATCGCCTAAATGATTTTTCTCCCAACATATTACGGAATTTTCAATAAACACGTTTTAACTAAGTGCCTATCTTTCATCACGTGTTAACTAGCAAATGTTATTAAAATGTTACATTTCCTGACGTTTAAAAATATGAACGTTAATTATTAAAATGGCCATTTGCGCTGGCTCTAAAATTATGTAACCAAAAATATGTGTATACGGATAAATTGCAAACGAATTGGCAAGCCACACCAATATGACCTAGCAACGTGTTTCCGAGGAAATTGTATATGAATTGTTGCGTTACACACGAATAATTTGTTTCAATCATCGTACCAATAAGCTTTCAATGTATTCAACTTGAATCCGAGACTCGGTAATTGGATTGTGATATCTACGTGATTTAAAAACTCATTATTTTTGCAGGATTCTCGGCACACTTATCCATTTCGTTTTGAAAATTGTGTTGTATTTTTATGTGTATAAAATATGCAGAGAACTCGTGTTATGGCACTTAATTAATTACGAAAGATAAATCATACTGATTGTTTTTGTCCTATTTAATGTAAGTAATTTATACTGGAATCGTATGCCTAATGTTGTCCATTTCCTTAACCGTGTCGGCGTCTTACGTTTGGGGAAACTTATGAAGGAAGTTTGTTGCACACAGGCTACAGCTTACAGGACACAGCTGCTCATTAGCTCCCTTTTCGCATACCAATTTTAATAATTTGTTTGCTTCGGTACTTAAATGTGTCCAAATTCTTGAACGATTAAGAAGGTTATTTGACCAACTATATTTGTAGTTCTTTTTATTTATTTATTCATTGAGGCTTACCAACTAGATACATAGGTCTTATTGCTAAATTAAGTTAAGATTAAAATATAATTGCTACTTACGTATCTAACGTAAAGGTAGGCACAGCTTTACTAATTTAATTAATATTGTTACAAAATACACTAAAGGTTATTTATAATAAAGTTAAAAACATTTTTTTTGAACATTTGAAAAGATGAAGCATTTATATATCAATTTCAGTTTCACTAAATACCTTGTTAAACAATTTTTAAATTAATTGAAGTGGGGAGTTCATTCTATAATTATTTTTAAAGAATTTTATTTCTAATGGGGTATGAGTTAGAAATTAATTCCTTTGTTTTATAAGAAAATCATTTTAAAGTAATTAAGTGAAAATATAGGTTTAAGAAATGGTCGAATGGATCGGTTTAGTAACACTACAGTCGTGAACAAAACATAATTATTATATAATATTTTAGATCTTATGAGAATGTATAGAATGTTCCTAAATAATAATTAGTGAGCGCAACACATGCTAACACACTTCGAGGTTTACTACATTTTCATTTCAAAACAGTGGGGAGTAAGGGAGGTTCACAAT
>LQNK01002983.1:72991-85586 GCA_001586405.1 Phoebis sennae | reverse complement strand
GTCGCGAACAAAATATAATTATTATATACAATTTTAGATCTTATGAGCATGTATTAAATGTAAATTTCCTAAATAATAATATAATTATTATTCTCACTTATGAGAGCGCAACACATGCTAACACACTTCGAGGTTTACTACATTTTCATTTCAAAACAGTGGGGAGTAAGGGAGGTTCACAATAATTTTCTTGAACAATATGAAGCTTAAAAATAAATAGACAATGGAAAACAAATAGAAAGTGATCAGTTTTAATGATCGACAGTTACAATGTAAAAGTTCGCGAGGGTCATGTGGCATTCGACAGAGCCTGCCTGTTTACCGGCTGCCTCAGCAAATTTGCCTGTGCAAAGTGTAATTTAAAATTCAGAGTTCAGTCGCGTCAGCGTCGAGCCTCTCATTATTACCTTTATCTTCGTGACAGAATACACAATGGATAATGAAATTGAAAATACGAATTTGTGTTTTATATCGATCGGAGTTTGTAATGGAACAAATAAGAAAAAAAAAAACATGTATTATGGACATTTACAAAAATGGATACAGACAAGATTTAATAAATTTATTAATAACTTCAACATAAATCAGATGTGTTAGATCTATCATCGCATTAGATTTATTTACATACAAACAGAGTAAACAATTTAATGCCGTCTGGCTCGAACAAGATTAATGGCAACTTTGCGAATCATACTAGTTACCTAAATAAACATTATGGTTTATCAATTTCTTTAACACACGTTTCATCGGAACTCATAATATTTGGATATAGTTTAGAGTTTAGACATTAATAGAAGGTATATTTATACTGTGCTCGATTAGCCGCCTTATTTCTGTCTTGGTATGTGAGAATTTGAAAAGAAATACCGTGGATGAAGCAGTTTTGTAATTCAGGGCATTCTTAAAAGATTTCCCCATCCATTTGCTTATGCAGGCGAACGGAAATAGTAATGATTCAGATAGGCATTAAAAATCTGTATATTTGGTGTTTCGATTTCAGCACGCAATCATTATCTGGAGCAGGAGTATTATTCAATTCAGTATATTGTATTTATAGCTGCCGACCTCCTAAAACTCCATTTGCCACCCACTGGTACGTAAGTTTGTCGACCGGAACCGTCACGATGTTATGATTATACAAGTATACAACTTACATTATGTATACAATTTAGCATTGAAAGAAGCTGCTTTGTTCTGTGTAGAAATCAATTAAATTATTTGCTAGTCCGTATTTTTAAAACTGATTTGTTCATTGACATGTCACTTTGTAATTATTTTAATCTTATGTTTCCTAAGTTTCAACAACACTAAATATTCAGATTTTTTTGTTAGAACTTTATAACCTTCCTAGTTTTTAATTTTTAATATTTTTACCGTGTCACATTATAAAAACAGCCGCTATAATTAAATTTGTGTGCGATTGTTCCAAATTCATCTTAACGCTGTTGTTGTATACGTGTCGTTCACACGTGACGAATGCTAGCACGAGTTGGCAACAACGTTGCGTGCTCCAAAGCTCAAAAGCTTTCAAACTTTTGCACGGAGCAAATGATTGTATTAGTATTCTAGATTTTCGTCGTCGCGTGTGTTCTTACGCGCGATTAGTCCGAGACCCAAGTGGGTCGTAGAAATCGATTGTGCTTGTAAAGTGTACTAGGAAGAATAAAAATTGCGTCTACAAGCCAGCCGGTCTCCGTAAGCAGGCAGTCAGTCGCTGTCAAGTTCAGGTTAAACTTTGTGTGCCTTGTATTTCTTTTAGAAAATACTTACGACAAGTTTCCCGTCGGAGTGCTTAGCTGCTCGCCGTAGTAAACGGTCTGCGTCCCTCGTTTTATAGCTTTTAATTTTTCAACAATGTTTTTGTTTGATTTTAAAGATAAACATATTTTTTACTTTTAACTAAAAGAACTGTATGTTAATATCATGAGCAACTGCACATTCGATTCTTTGCGTTAATCTTGAATCACTCTGAGTAGCGTTGCCAGTGCTTCATATATTTACGATTTACTTACTTGCTTACTTTACTGTAGAGTTTCCGACGCGAAGCACGTTATTTATATTGACACTTTTTATATATTTTTGATTTGTTGAGATTATACCGGGATTATATCTCGCGGCTTCGCTCCCGTTAATGACGGATCAATAAAAATCAGCCCTAACCTAATCTAGCTTATAGCCTATCTATGTAGGAAATTTCATCAACATTTTTCAGTAGTTGTGGCGTGATTTACACACTAACATCCCGACTTTCACATTTATAATATTAGTAGGATATCAAACAAGGGATGCACGTTCTAATGCTTATAAGAAAATGTGACTAAAAGATGTGAAAGTAAAATTGATTATCGTTTAGATCAATAGCTGAAATATCATGAATAATTCAAACCGGTAAAGAATGTAGTGCGAGACTATTGTATACTGAAAAGGGGATATTAGTCGGCTTAAATTACACGTTCATAACATGGTACAAATTATACGTGTATTGTTATTGATGTGTTGCACGTACATTGATATTTTGTTATGGTCGTTTGATTTCATATTTTAATAATCTCAAGAAACATTCAACTATTTTGTGTTTTATTGACAAGCATCAATTTAATGTCGGTATAAAATGAACTTTCAGACCTAAAATAGCCAATTCCCCTTCCGTCATTTACGAAGCTCTTAAAACCTAAAAAAAGTATTTTATAAGCGTTAACGAAGGAGACAGCTGTCTTCTATTTCCGACACGAGGGGAGGTTTATTTGAAACATTCAACAATGCGCGCGACACCCAGAATCATCTTCCTATATCTGTTATTGTAATGGTGTGTTATGTAAGGATACTTTATGTATGTGAGCCTTAAGGGGAAAGTAAAAGAAATTGCGTGCCTTTTGGTTGCGTCTGATTACAACGCAGTTCCTATCAGGGGAAAGGGGAAGATTTTGTGCTTTATTTTTATTATTGTGTGGAAAACATTTTGTGTATATGTATAATATATTTTTATTTTATAAATAAATTTATACAGAACTATACCACTATGAACTGCCTTACACCTCGGAGTAGGAGGCGAAAGAACTTAGAAGAATCAAGAATACCTTCATATTATTCGATTCAACCTCCTTACAACCCGGACTTTATTTATGAAAACTTAGAAAATAAAACTAGTTTTTATTTTCCTGGAGGGCTGTGCTACACCGTGCAGCATACACTTAACTACGGAGACACCGATGGGCGGGGGCGGCGCTCGTTATACGAAGGCGTTAACTGTCTACCGGTGAGTGCGCAAGTGTTGTTCCTTGTGTGCATCGCGCCGCACGCTGCTCACATGCGCTTACGCATTACCCAGTGTTATCTTTAGTGTAATGTTTGGAAAGTGTAGCAATGCAGTTCACTTTTGTAACATAATAAATTGAAACTTGTGTATACATTTCTTATAACGATCGGCTTGTTTATGTGAGCTATAACTCTTATTTTTACCTTATAAAAGGATCAAAGTTGAAAGGGTGCGGGGATACGGATCAAACGTTCGTGTTCTATTTCGGAGCACGTACGTTCTAACAGGCGCCACTCATTTCGAACTACAACATGCGCGAACGCGGCCGCGGGGGATCAATCGTGGCTGCTACTATAGCTGCGTTACATAGCCGTTCGACAATCGATGTAAAATCTCTACCGGTCAATACACGGCCAGCCACCGAGGTGGAAAGGAACGTTTTGCGATCTCCAAGAAATAACATTTACGACGACCAATTGCGGCGGGTGTCCGGGAACAGTGAACGCCCTTTGTCAACAGCATCAGAAACATCTGAGCGCGATTCCGCGTCCATTCAATCCAGCGAGGAACCTCCCTTACACGAGAGTACGTAATATACGCTTTGTAAACGATTCACTGACGTAGACTAACACTGGAACGCGGCCAAACTCTAAAATAGAGACGCGTTTGTGACTCGTACTGAGAGCTTGTCGCGCAGTGTCGTTTACGTGAAGCCTCATGTCCGACCGCGAATTTCTTACGGAACCCTTTGAGGAGGAAGAAGATGAGGAACGGACGGCGGTTGGTTATGTCCATCCAGCCGTCCGTTCCTACATGTACTCCCCAATGGGTAAGTGAAATATGCTGTCGAACGTGAGGTTAGAAGTGTTTTATTCCTATTTCCTTTAAAAAATATGATAACAGGCGGTGATTCGGACAGTCCTGATGAAGCGACTGTGAAATGTTCCGGATGGACAGATCGGACCGCGCCTCCTCAGCGAGCTGATTCTTCTGACTCGGATACTTCCACCAGTGAAGATGATTCGGATGGTCAAGAATACGTGACGTGCGATCGTGATGCAGATTACCGAACTCTTACGCCAAATAGACGATCGGATAATAGCACTCGATGTGATGGGGATTTCAAATGGATGCCAAGTGTAGACATGATGGACGATGCGGGAGATGTTCATTCAGTTGGTTCACGCGGCAATAACTGCAATTCAGCAAGTTTAGAAAGAAGGCGTCGTACACCCAGTGATCGCGGCGAGCGTGACCGCAAAACGAGGTCATCGCTGTCAACAAAACCGCCTCAACATCCATCGGGTCTGAGGGCATCTCCGAGACCACGTCAGACGCGAAATGAGGAAACACCTCCTGACCTTCAGCGACGTTGGAACTCGTATGAGCATTTTCGATGGCCTGAAGGTGGCGGATGGTGGCCACCTATGTGTTGGTGTCACGGGCCACCCCCACCCCCACCGTGCTGTATGCACGAACATAATTGGCCATCACACCCATCTCTTGCGCAAACGCCCTCTCGTTCGTATAAGGTATATTTTGCATATTAAAATTAATCTAGATATTTTAACAATGCTTTTATTGGGTGCTATAATAAATGTTGTTTAATGTATGTGACCTTTGAAGTGTTAAGTTTTGATTAACATAGTAGAATTTTTGGGACGAATAAACAATCGAAAAACTATAACAGTTCAAATATTCAATTCTTGGTGAAATAAGCAAGGTTGAACACAATGCTAAAAGTTTCGTGCTAGATAACAAATTATATACAAGAGACTGATATTCGTGTTTTGTGTTGAGACTGTGACGTAATTGTAAGATGTATTAATCACAAAGATAAAATGTTACGCACGGGTATAATATATGGGTTGAATATTTAGAGGGTAATAAACATTACAGAATGACGCGGAGGATCGAGTGCGGCGGCTGGAGGCGGATAAGGAGAGCTTACAGCTACAAGTGCAGGTGTTGTCAGAACAGATTGCGGCACAGACGGAAAAGATGACCGACTTGGAGCGGTCCCTGCATGACGCCCGACAGCGGCTCGACGACACTGAACAAAGACTGCAAAAGGTATGAAATATTAAAAAGCTATTTATAATGTAAGCAATATACAATAATCATTGTTAAAATATATGGTGGATAAAGTTAATAAGAGATTTGTGTCTCGTTCATCGAAAACGAATAAAGTCCATTTACTTGAAGCAACAACCAAATTAGATTGAAAGGCAACGGTACTGACGAGTACAACTGAATTATTCAAAGCAGGTGTAAATCTGCTTAGCATTTAAAGCGCACCGTACCCATTGGGATTGTGATTGAATAAACATGATTGGCGTGGGCCGTGCAATTTCTAACGATGTACTTGTAACATAATTGTGGGTTGTTTGGGCAGAATAAGAATTCGGTAATTTCCATTTTTAATTTCTCTAGCGAAATTCTCTTTAATATTCTGTTGAAAATGCAGCACTAACGATGGTATTTTAATAAAGCGAGGAGCTTCTTCGTATCAATATTAATTGTTATTTTTTAATAACAGAAAGATATTGATTTGTTTTTTTTATTAAGTTTTAGTAATCTTATTTATATGTATGTTACGAACGGATTTTTGTCTTCAGCATCATGTTATTTTGACTGATAAAAATATTTAAAAAAACATCACACAAGATGTACAAGAAGTTTTTATAACAGAACATAAACATCACGGGCCAATATGGTCCCATTTAGATAAGCTACCTTTTATAAAGTACATATCTCCATTCTCGCGTCTGTTTTCAGTCAGAATTAATCGAATCGTTCATTGCTACCTCCGTTGTTTAGAACGAACCACGTAATACAACTAAAAGTAATGATGACTCAGAACAAGCGAGACTAATAAAAGCGTCGGTTTGTGAAATATTACATCGTCTGTATAATATTTGTTAACTGCGGAAGCCCACAACACAGTTCATCATAAAACATTAATAGCTTTCATTAAATATAACATTGGAAACAAGTTAACAAAAGGGAAGGGTGTGAGCTAATTACGTAATTATAAACAAAGTTGGAGGCCCTGCTCGGGCTACTGTTAATCACAGATAATTTCCCTAGTTTGCACGTAGATAATTAAAACTTTTTGTACAATTTTTCCCAATTGGGGTCACAGTGAGTGGATGAATTTTATTTTATTATGTTTTGCGTTTTTTAATATAATAGGGTTTTGTAAATAATAAATTATATCTATAGAATACATATTTTAATCTGAATTATTTGATTTGCAAGTAGCTACAGCGGTATAATAAGTAGAATTACATATTATGTTTTGTAGATTAGCTCTTCCCTTTAATGAATTTTGGAATGAAACCATTGTATCTTTCAATTGCTTTGTTGTCATGACAAAGGATACATGCACATACATTAAAACTTTACACGTATAACTAGTAGGCAAAACAAATGCATAGATAACACAAACAGTTATAATTCCGTAGTCTATTTGCTCTTCGCGCAGCCCGCTTCGAACGCCTACAGTACGCGTGCTTTTTATTAAACGAGATAAGAGCAAATGCAGCTATAAAATGTCGGATTGATAAAGTTTATTCCCGTCTGTTTGTTTTAAACAGAATCCCTTGTTTATTCAGTCATGTCTTAGGTTTACTGCAACCCGACAACACGCTCTCTTTAAATATTTTGTTTGAATTTCTTAAATAAAGTAACATACGTTATACAAAAAATAGTCAATAGATATACGATAATCAAATACTATGCTATGTAGTTAATTTTATAGACTTAGTACGCCGTAACGAAAAACACTTGAATGGAAGTTCAAGGGTCCTTAGCCGAGACGTGCTAAGACCTATATTTATAACATCTAAACTCGCAGTTTCTTGTGGATAAAACTATATATTCTTAGTTAAAGAGAAAGAAATGAATCTATCTAATCATCAATTGAGTCCCGGTAGACAACATATACAATGAATTCAAAGCTCGAGGTTTGCGCGGTCGAACTAACGTGGTGCCTGAGAGACTGGTATAACGTTTTGCGAAAAAATTCATTGTGACGACCTTTCATTTCATACTGATATTATTCCCGAGAACAATATGTTTTGTTTCCCCTACACAGAACACGACGACCGCATTTGTTGTATTTCCTTTTTGTTTTTATTTGAACATTTTTAAAGAAGAAATATATTAATATTAAATTAAAATAATATTGATAAAATCTTTTGGTAAGGTACTTATTCACGTCCATTAATTTTCATGGTGGTTATGGTTATGAAAAGCGTCATGGTAACGAGCTTGCGGGTTAGTTGAATGGATACTTAATTGCCTTTTAGTACGAAACCCTTGATAAAGCTCGAATACACATTAACCCATATACGAGATAAATTAAAGTATGTAAACTATTTCGCGCTAGAATTTTTCATATTAAGTAAAACAAAGAAAATAAAAATGGAGTGAATTCAAGCGAGGTTTTATAGTTTCATAGCTTGTGAAGTGCGCAGTGGGTATTTTAATTGCTTCCGTTACTGTTCCGTGGGATCTGGCACAGTTTTTATCCCATTTCAACTTGGAAATGATGAGTTGAAGTTGTTGAACTGCATCCATGCTTTATTGTTCAATTCCAAAATTATATTTACAAAAATCGGAAACAAGAATCGTTGTGAAATGAAACTATTTTTATAGTTTTATCATACTCTAGCAGCAGACAATTCAATTATCCATCTAGGTGCAGTCAGTAAATTCAGCTATTGTTATTTGTTTTTACATTAATTTATTTATATCTTAATTTTTCTATGACTACGACTTGTATGTATCGCCTTGATAACGGCATGTTTCATTTATATGAACTTGTTTTTAACCATAAAATATAAATGGTACACAAGTTTTATTCGTTACGAATGTCACAATTAGGATCATGTTACTGAGTAGGTAAATAGCATTCAGACAAAATTACTTCCATTTATTACTGCGTATTTCATAGCACAAGCTCTGCATGTGCGGCGTGATATTCGCGTAAACTCAATTTAATGAAAATAAATAATTGCATGTGCTCTTCAAATACTGAAGTGGTGAAATAACCTCATTAGTAAAAATATTTATCTCGCAAGCAATAAATATAATATTAATTTGGAATGAAAACGAGTTTCCGTCATTGCCTAGTAACGCATTGTTGTGCTCCGTAGGGTGGCTGTAAACTTGTGGTTACGCTGGAGCTATGTATGACTGGACTGTGGGCTAGTAACAAACCATTATTCAATTGCGGTCTTACGTAATGTACTTAGACTGAGTAAATTTTGTTAAAGAGATAATAAGATCTGTTAACGGTAAGCTATCCAGCTAACTTAGTAACGGAGAAGTTAGTGAAGAGTAACTTTGAAATTTCTAAAGTGAATCCTATTAAAACGTCAATCAACAAGCCAGTGCACTAAACAAGACAAGCTACTAGACAATTTAATAGTTTAATTGTTTACTACTAAATTGTTTTGCTGTGAAACTACTATTTGTATACTATGTATTTAAAAATAAGTGTCAGTACTATACACATTAAAGTTAATATGCAAATAGGTTAATTTGCCACACTACTATAAGATGTAACGTCATACAAAAATCAAAAGCAATAGTGCTCTTTTTCTATACCTGTTTATGACGTACATAACATAGGCTATACAACAAAAGCAGTGTTAATTTATAGAACAACTTGTGTACTAGTTGAAGGCTCTCAGCGTGGCTGTGGCCTAATTGGCAAACCGAACAACAGTGTGGTCGTTACAGGAAATGCTGCAGCGCTCATCGCTCGAGACGCAGAAGTTGGAATTGCTGTCGAAGTTGAGCGAAGTTCGGCTGCGGGCCGCGGAGCGAGGCGTGCTCGAGCGCTCGCCGCCGCCCGACGCGCCCCTCGCCCGCCCGGCTCCGCCCCGGGTGAGTTCTAATTCTGGAAACACTGCCTAGCCACGCGGTTTCACCCCGTTATAACATTATTTATAGAAACTGTACGGTATTTGTATGTAAATATGTTGAAGCGAAAACTTACACTTTTAAAGAATATTGCGCAGACGAAGCATATGAATAAATTTACTCGCTAACGAACTTTTCTGAATGTTACAATTTTAGGTAAGTTCTGCATTAAATCAAGATTTTGTACTGTGTTTCTTCAAAAAATATTATTCCATTTTGAGCTCCCTCTCGACCAAATTAAGAAAATTTGATTGATTACAGACGTCATAAGAAACCCAATAAAAACAAACCTTGGTGGATTCGATTGACGTGCTTTATTACAAAAGTCGTACATATGCGTAGGATACAACAAACGGGACTAATGAGTTGCTCTGAAGCCTAATGACTGCCTAATGAGGCACATTTAGACGTTCCTCTTGAGTTTAGTTTCCAGCCAACCTAGATTTTTATAGGACACAATATATTACGAAGACTGTAGATTTTCAACGTGAAATTTGTAACATTCAGTTTGGGAAAAACATTTTGATAAAAAAATCACGAATTGAAAGCTACCCTTATACGGCAAATTTAAGTTTTTCTGTGAATTTTTGGAGTGAAATATGATTTGCTTATACATAAAAAAGTGATTATACACATACCATTATAACAATGGCCATCTTCGCGTACATCTGTCCCTCTGTACACTTCGACACTTAATACTAATATTTCTGACCACTATAGTTTTTCAACTGCTTTCTTGTAAAAATAGTTCTTAAGTATTATTTCTGTCAGAATTTGATCGGAATAAAATAGAGGAATCTAAACTTCTCACAGGCGGAATCACAGATAATAAGTAGTTTCGTAAAACAATTACGTATTTTATTAGTATTTTCAACTAGCTGTACTCAGCAGTTTCACCCACGTACATCTCCTATCTCACATTCCCGTGGGATCTCTGGGATAAAAAATAATCTCTTAATCTCTTAAAATCTAAATAATCTGGGGTTTTAAACAATATCTGTACAAAATTTCATCCAGGTTCAGTGATTTAAGCGTAAAGAAGAGACAGACCCAAAGAGTCATTTTGGACGAATAATATTAGTAAGCATTAGTTACAAATTAATTAAGAATAAATATATTGATTGCAGACGCCGCCCGCAAACTACGGGCGCCAGATCGAACGCAACACGCACATGTACTCGTCGCTGCCGCGCTCGTCCGTGCTGTCGTCGGATGCGCGGGTCGCGTTCGGTAAACACAACATGGTGGTGGCTCGCGGCCGCGGACAGTCCGTGCCCAATCTAGGTCTCTGGGGCTTTACCCCAGCATGCTTACGTTTGTCCAACGCTTCTCTAATTTGTAGCAAGCCGGCTTCAATTACTTTGCGATTAGTGGAAGTTGCTCGTGGTTATTACCGCTTTGATGATCACGAAATCTTGTTAGTTTTTTTTAGTGGAAGTTAAAGTTGGTCGTGTTTATTACCCCTTTGATGATCACGAAATCTTGTACATTTATATGATGGGTAGTTCGCACTTTATTTGGGGGATTTTGAGTCAATCAAGGCTACATTTTAATAGTTGAATCGATGAATCATTAAAATCGGTTATTAACAGCACATATGTACGATACACAAGTATATTATAAGTTGTGTTGAGAATGTTGTTGAAGTCGGTTTCGAATGAAGAAATTATTTTGATATTGTAAATTTTTGTTCCTTTTTTTACTTCTAGAAACTATTCTTTTCTCTTTTTCTTTAAAAATGAAGAATTAAGTATGGTTTTAGTTTACTTTGAAATGGTTATCACTATTTTATTCTTACTAATTAGATAGTTTTGCATTTTTACTTAGAAAATACGCTAAAATATGAAATAAAATATTTTCTTTGTACATATAAAATTCCATTATAACGGAGCATCCGCTAAGTGCATTTCATTAGCGAACTGCTATGCATGCTTTTAACATAATATTGTTGTTCTCGTACAACTTTGTAAATATTGTTTTTATAGAGCGCACACTCAACCGCAGTTAATTACAAATTATAATTCTTTAGTTTACATTTATTATAGCGAACTTTTGAAAGGAAGATATGGATGATATTTTATTTTATGAGTAATTAGAATTGTATTTTGAAACAATGATCTGTAGTAAACATATTTTAAATGCAACCGTAATATTAACATAACAAAACTATAATATAATTGCTATATTACTTTCGCCCGAGTGGTCGTTTCGTTGGTTCAGTGGTTGCATTCTAACTGGAAGGTCCAGGGTTCGATTCTCGTGGACAAAAATGTATCGGTGTTGTAGGGCATAAAAGAATTTCCTGCTCGTAAATATAAGCATTGATCACTGAAACGGATTTGAAGGGACACGCGACTTTAATTTTATTCAACTTAAATGAAGATAATTATTTAAAACATGTGACCTTACTTTCTTACTCTTTACTAATTTAATAAATGCGAAAGTAACTGTTTGTGTGACTGTCTCTTCTTCACGCTTAAATTGTTGGATGATATTTTGTATGGATATTGTTTGATATCCCAGAAAAGACATAGGGAGACGAATGTGCGTGAAACCGCGGGGCACAGCTAGTTGAATATAATATTTTTATTTAAGAATGTTATATTATAATGTTTATTTAAAAGTTCATAGTTAATTTTCGTTTTATAGTCCTACTAATACTATAAGTGCAAAAGTGTGCGAGGACGTATGTGTGTTTGTTACTCTTTGACGCAAAAGCTACTGAACTGATTATGATGAAGCTTAGTATTCATATAAGTAAGGATCCAGAATAACATGTAACCTAGGGACCGTCACGTGAGGTTACTCATAAACCTCACGATGTGACACAAAGGGGGTGTAAAAAAGTCGAATAATACCTCAAGTGATTAATGGACGGCCCCCTACTTCTAATCCCGGAATTCCAACTGGTGAAACCGCGGGGCGTGGTTAGTAGTCTATATAATTGGGTGTTTGTAGCGGAGAAAGAGGAGGCGATACCGCGCGGCAGCCCGTCGCCGTCGCTGCGGGAGGTGCGGGAGGTGCGCGCGCGGCTCGGCAGCGGCGGCGTGCGGCTGGAGGGCGACGACCTGGCGCGCTCGTCGCTGCGCGCGTCCGCCCCCCGGCAGCGGCCGCAGACTATGCCCTGGTGCGTGCTAATGTTATGTAGAGGAAAGATTTGATTTTTTATTTGCTTGTTTGAATTGAATAGGTTCCAAAACTACTGGATGGATTTGAATGAAATTGGTTTTTATCCCGAAAATCCTAAGGGAATGGGAGATACACGCTGGTAAATAGTAGAAGTAGATAGCATAGAACGACACATTACAGATAACAGAAAAAAAGACATAATATTGTGACGTTTACGGTGGGGTAAATAAGACACCGTATAATCCACAATAATATATTTAAATTAAAAAAATTATA
>LQNK01002983.1:30308-66119 GCA_001586405.1 Phoebis sennae | reverse complement strand
CATAGAGATTTAAGTTCTAAATAATTCTATAAAGTTTATGTCTTATCTTGTAATAATATTTTCATGGTTTGGTTGGTGGTGCTTTTTGTGCTTTTTATGGATGATATCTTAGTTAAGAATTATATTTTGTTGTATTAATAATAATTTAAAGTCTTGATTGCCAAAAAACTTCTAATTTATTTTTGATTAAAGATTAAAAAATGTGTGACTAAACTTCACAATTTTATATAATTTTAATAGATGGAAATGTTGCACAAAATCACAATATAGTAAAATTAAATAAGTAATGTAAATAAATAAATATCACGGAACGTTAATAAAGAGTATTCCTCATAATTTAATAGTTCAATGACAGTTTATATAGACATTCCATCATGATTTATAAGATTCAAAGTTATGCGAATTTTTACACCAATCATCATTCGTATAATTTTTATATATAGTTAAAAATAATACCCCATCTCTTATTGCTCCCATACTACATTAAAAGAACCCAAGCGATTATAATGCCCAAACTTTATAAAACAAGGGGCGTAAATTATTCTTCACGTATAATATAATACACACCATAAAAGTTTCGCATTTACGTTCCTGAAATAAAAAGGTGTATAAATATTTATAGAAATTTTCGAGCGTACTTAGTTTATTACGACTAGTAGATAGAAAATGACTGATGAACGACAATATTATAACTGGTCTCTTTCTTATTGCTGCTACTATTTATTGCATAGTTACTGGCGAGTATATCGATTTGTTATAAGTAGGTGGATAGATATTATAACAACACATGTGTTGAGTTTTTTAAGAGTTTTAATCGTTAGCGTTTGATAATTATTGTATTTATATTGAATTGATGATAAGTATTAATTAAATTAATCATGAATGGCATTCTTAAATGCATGTATTTTATCGCACAATACCAAAATAATGATGCATTTTTCGAGGGTTCTTTACAAGTTAATTTCAATTTGTAAATCTAAGTAGTTTGGGCTTCATATTTTTAAATAAATTTTTGTGTAAAATAAAATTATATTGTAATTGTATACTTCACCTGTTTCTTTTTTCTGATGTACCATTTTCAGTTTCCTAAATGTAAACGTTTTAAATTCAGTTGCTAATTATAAATTTTGTATTAATTTTATACTTATTGATGATCCACGATTCTGTTCCTACCAAGTGTGCCAAATGACAGTGCGATCAAAATGCCCATTATAATGAACCCTTGTCTTCCCTAGCAATGTAATACTAATAGAATATAAGTGTTAAACTTTATATAATCCAGTTATAATAATACAACAGAACTTGTTTATACAATAAATATATTAAATAATTTTTACAATAACTTAAATTCATGAATAATACTTGTAAAAATTAATAAACACTGATTGATCATTTTTGTCTTTTATTCCCTCTCCTCGAACAAATGTTGCGATTTGGCGAAGTTTGAGTCAGCGTTCTTTAATATTTTTAAGCCCTCTGTAAGACATAAGAATAAATTATTATTACAAGTCCAACAGTTAACAAAATAACACAGTTTCATGAAGAACATAGTTCTATTTCATTCGCCTAGACCCATAAGCACAGCACTTTGTAAGCAAAATCAATTATATTTAACTATAGTATATTACTATTAGCTGTGCTCTTATTATGGCGCTTAAACAAACCTAAAGATGACACTAACCTTTCCCTCTTCCTTTGCGTCGGAGTTCTGCGAGTCTTTCCACTTCACTTTCCTCCTCGAAATGCTCTTGCTCCCGTTTCTGCGTTTCCTCTTGAGCTTGTTTTAGTAAAGATTCTTCTAAAAATGTAAATTCTAAAAGAAAATAAAATTATGAAATTATTTTGAAGTTTTAAACACAGGGATTTTTCGCTATAGTTTAATCGGCTATAGTTTAATTGTATAAGGAAAAGCCTTGGTTGGACAATAAAGAATAATAGAGCATTACTCGTAAGCCTAGGGTCCATATTGATCCACGCTCCGTTAAAAATGCTTCCAGCCGTAGGTCTCGCCTTCGCCTCCGGTTCCATCAGCTGCGTCACTTGTTGCTTGCACTCCGACGATAGTTGGTTTACAATCCCCGTCCGAAAGCGCCATTTGCGCATCACCTTAATGTGATATAGATATCTATGAGTATAAATACAAGTTCTCCAACAAGAGTCTATACTCCTTGTACTTGTAAATATAACAATACAAAACCAAATTATCAGGTCGACTTTGCCAGGCAAGAACTTGAAATAAAATAAAAGTAGAGAAAATAAGACTGCATGGCCTAGGCAACAAAATATTTTAGTCACAAGATAACTCAAGATACCTGCTTCTCGTACAATTTCTTTACTGAAGTTTCATTAAAAGGCAACGCTTTATTAAGCATTGTGTACATAATGATTCCCGTTGACCACATGTCCGCTAATTTCGGTAGGTAAGGTACTCCTTTCAACACCTCCGGAGCGGCGTACGACAGTGAACCGCAGTACGTCTCACTGAGCACATCCCGATCCCGTTGTCTGACATTGCGAGCAAAACCAAAATCTGTTATTTTTACATTATAATTAGCCGTAATTAAGATATTTTCACACTTTAAATCCCTATGTGCAATATTTAATGTGTGTATGTAATGAAGCCCTGAAAGAATCTGACGCATCCAGAGTCTGCTTTGGTTCTCAGGGACGGCACCGTTCTGGGTCAGAAAATCCAATAAATCCCCATTCTCAGCGAAACGCAGGAAAATAAAGTACTTAGCGCGACGCTGGAATATATTAGATACATGAACAATATGCGGATGATTGACTCGGATGAGCACATCTAGTTCGCGTGGCAAGAATTTTGTCAAGTAGTCGCGTGGTGCCTGCGCTGTATCTATTACTTTACAAGCCATTACAGTATGTCGGGTTTCATCAACCATGTGCGTTGCCCTAAACACCTGAAAGTATTATGCTACTTTTAACACCCATACTTTGGTAAAAGATCACCAAGAATAATTATTTTATATAATTTACTTTAGCATAGGAACCTTCACCGATGATTTTCTCTAAGATGAAACCCTTTTCTTGAAGTACTGTGATGTCGGATTGTGTGGCACTAAGTTCTAACTTATCGTTTGCTGGCATTTATGCGACTACTGCATGCCGCGTGCGCATAATTATTTTATTTTTACCTTAATCAGCATAGTTATTAAATATTGGGCTATTGTTCATGGAAGAAAATAAATTTCTACTTTTGAGAACTACTACATGGTTAAAATAATAGATTCGGCAAATGTCATCTACTTATGTCACATTTATATCTACGTCTATATACATTTTTATCGATTGTATATTTTATTAAAACAAAGGAGTATTTAATAGAAAAATATTTTGCCTAATGGCTAGACTCATGTTGTAATTTGAAAATTAAATTCAGATTGACTATATTAGATCCATTTACGATCGAAGTAAGTTTCAAGTTAATATTTATGAATTTATTACCAAGACGATGTGGATTCATCCAAGTCAAACGTAGCTTTAACGATAGATTGATCGGGAAGACACGGATCCTTCTGGGTTTTGATTGGTTCAGAAACTTCCACTTTTTGCATGCTGAGAATTCTTTCCTCTCTAGCTTTTCTATAAGCTATTGTCTCTTGAGGTGTCCATTCTACAAATTATATACATTATTAAGAGTAAGAGCTATGAGTTTAAAGTAAAAACAATTTATTGCATCATTAATTTACCCAATAATCTTGAGTCCATAGCAATCCATTCGCTATTTATGATGTCGTTAACCTTAATTCTGTTTTTATGGTTAGGCTCTAACATTAGATGAACCAAACGCTTACAGTTTTCTGAAAGAGATTCATTATAACGGGAGCGAAACCTCCAGTTTCTATTTATCTGAGCTTGATACAGCTGCTTAATGTGTTTATCTTCAAATGGCATTGCCCTATTTAACATTACGTAAAGAACAATGCCTAACGACCATACATCCGTGGGTTTGGGATAATATGGCGAGCCTTGTAAAATTTCTGGAGCAGTGTAGGATAGGGATCCGCAGAAGGTTTCACTTGGAATGTCTTTATACCTCTTATCAACGCACATTCGGGAAAACCCAAAATCTGACAACTTAGCATTCTGATTAGCAGTTAGTAGAACATTTTCGCATTTAATATCACGATGTGCTATTTCTAGTTCGTGCATGTATTGAATGGCTAGAGCTAGTTGCCTGGTCCAAATCCTTGCTTGGTCCTCTTGTACGGCTCCTTTTTGTAAAATGTGCTCCAATAGATCCCCATGTTCCATAAACCGCATGAATATAAAGTACTTGTAACGTCTTTGAAATATACTGTGAGTATGCACGAGATGAGGATGATTGAGTTTAATTAACATTTCTATCTCCCGCGGTAAGAACTTTTTTACGAAGTCCTTGGGGGCCGTACTTGTATCGATTACCTTGCAGGCGAGGACCGATAACCTATCGTTTTTATTAGCATTTCTGTACTCTGCTAGGTAGACCTGTTAGAAAAATGAAATATGCTTAGTTTCACATCAAGAAATCTGCTGTTGCTAAAGATACCCCTCTTCTTATACCTTGGCATATGAACCCTCATTTATTTTCTTGATCATTTTATAACCACGAGTCGCAAGCGTTAATTGTTCTGAACCACTTAATTTCAAATCTTCTTCAATTGGTACCTGGGGTAATTAATTTTTATGAAAAATATTCAAAAAATAATATTAAGCTTGAAATTCGCACAGATATTTTAAAGCAAACAACAGAGTATTTTAATATTTTTAAATATTACTCTAATGTTCGAATTTTAAATGCGTAAAAACCATTTTATACAAATAATATTAAATACTAAACTTACCTTATTTACTTTTCCCTCCATTTATTCAGGTTTTTTCTGTCTTGCTGTTAAATTTGCAAGGGATTTTATCATTTCACTGACCTGAACGAATATAATTTTCAGTAACGAGTAGAATGTTAATCGAAATATTGTGTATGCATATACAAGAAAATATTTACCCTAAACGATTCTTTAGTTTCGCGACTCAAAATATCTCCTTGCCTTTTCGGTGGATTACGGTGAGAATCTGATAATCTGCGACGCTCCTCTTTAGCTCTTTGTAAAGCAGCAGCTTCGACGGCGTTTAAGGCTTTAAATAAATTGTTTTTAGAATCCTACTAATATTTTTTGAGGATGTATATGTATTTGTTACTCTTCCACGCAAAGATTTCTAAACTGAATGTGATGAAACTTGGTATTCATATAAGTAAGAATCTATAAAAACATATAGGCTACTTCTAATCCCGGAATTTCCATGGGGTCAGAATTTACATAGGCGGGTAAGACCGCGGGGCGAGGCTAGTATAATTCCCTTGTACTAATAGTACGGATATATTAGATATGATTCTACAAAGTTAAATAATTTACTCGTTAATCTGCTGTCCATAGCAATCCAATCAGAACCAAGCACTTGATCTGCTGTATGCCGTAAACCAGGATCGGGTTCCATTAAATGTTTGACTACAGATTTGCACTCTAACGATAACACACTTGCAACTCGAGATCTGAATCTGTACTTTTTTCCCATTTGTTGTTCGTACAGTTTACGCATCCGTGTGTCATCAAATGGCATAGATTTATTGAGCATAACAAACAGGACCACACCGAGAGACCACAAGTCTGTGGGTTTTGGCAAATATGGTTTTCCTCTTAAAATTTCTGGCGCTGCATATGACATTGAACCACAATAGGTTTCACTTAAAATGGGTTGATCGTCTTCATCTACACAAGACCTCGAAAAGCCAAAGTCTGAAAGCTTCACGTTATAATTGGCAGTCAATAGCACATTTTCACATTTAATATCACGATGAGTTATTTCTAATTCATGAAGGTATTGAAGACCCAAGGCTAACTGGCGAAACCAAACTCTCGATTGATTCTCAGAAACGCAACCGTTTTTCAAAATATAACCGAGTAGATCACCATTTTCACTGAATCTCATAAATATGTAATATTTAGTTTTACGTTGAAATATACTATGTATATGTATCAGATGTGGATGATTCAAACGAATGAGAACATCGATTTCACGAGGTAAAAACTTAACAACAAAATCTTTTGGAGCCTTCGACGTTTCTATTATTTTGCATGCAAGTGTTATCTTATTCGAGCCTTCTTTAGTAGAGTATTCGGTTAAATAAACCTACGGACAAGAAGATCAGAATTTAGAATAAACAATGAAGTAATTAAAATAAATCAATGGTACTTTTGACCACCTTAGCGTAAGCACCTTCGCCAATGAATTTGAGTAATTTGTATCCTTTTGCAGACAAAGTATTTTCTTCAGATGCAGTGGTTTTCAAATCGGTCATGATACCACGCGCATGTGGTTAAGCACCGAGCATGCTGCGTACCTTCCTCCTTCGCCCACCACACGATCCTTCGGCGGGCTCATCGAACGAGGGAAAGTGGACATCTTTATGTAATTTTATATATTAAATTTTACATCACCATATTTTTTTGATTTAAACACTTCTAATTTGACATCTACGACATGCTATATTCAATTGACTTTAATCACAGTTTCTGTGCAAGCTTGTCAGTGATGGGTGTAAAAAAGATTTATTGTGGATTCAAGGAAGATAAAATATAATAAAAATGCGATTATGTTCAGTCTTTTATTCCAGAAAATTTTATTAACGGAATTAAAATTGAGAATTTAAATAAATAAAATAAAATTCTTATCAGACCTTGTACTAGTTGCACATTTACAAAACAACAGGTCGCTCTTTTTTAATATACAATGAAATTATGTACTTCAGCACTGTTTTTAGAAGAATTTAATTCTGACGGAACAAATAACATTTTAACTTTATACTACATACAATACTTACACATAATGCTTTTAAAAGGCAATAAATAATAAATAACTTTAAACTATACATTTTTATACTTCCAATTGTTTTTTGTTTAAAAATTCGCCAGCTAAAGATATCCTTTGTAAGAAGGATGGAGCCGGGGTTAACAAAAGATCATATCTGTCACTATCGGGATGATCGGGGTATCTCTTTTCTCTCCTTATTCGTTCCAACATGTGCTGCGGTTCGCATTTAGGCTTGGTCTTCCATTCACTGTTTAAGAAATCTTGTAAAACCTTTGGAAGCATCTTCATTGCTTCTTTAGCTCTTGCTGTACTTGGCAGTTCTAACTTATCATCTTCCTGAGGGGATTGTGGTGTTATGATATCATCAACCTCGATCTTGTCTTTAGTGTCATTGTTTTCAGGTTTGCTGGTTTCCGTTTTTTCATTATCAGTATCGAGTTCTGTGTTATTATAGAAACTATTAATCCGTTCTTTTAAAACATCGCTGAATGAAGTCTCGTTTTTTACTTTCTCCCTTTCTGTTCCATCTATATTAACGTAGCCAGTTCTTGTTTCGGTTTTTATTGAAACGTGATTTTGTTCTTTATTTGCATTGTCTTCGTTATCTTTTGTAGCCACAGATTCAATAATCATATCAATATTGACTTTGTTAGCATCAGGTGATTTCATCTTATTTGTTTCTTTTGTACTATTATTTGTTGTAGCATCTATCATTGTCATAAAATGAATATTATCTTCCTCTTCCAGAATTTGATACATTCTATGTACTTCGCTTATATTTATTCTGTAATGAATAAATTAATTAAATTGATCAATTCAACAATGTAAATGCTGTGAAAATAATATAAAGTATTTAATTCAGAAAGCAGATTTATTTAAGTTTAACTGCTATAGTTATCCAATTATTAATGATAAATGCTTACCCTTGACGTGCCTCGTGACAACAATACAACATAGTGGGATCAATGGGATGAGCCTCGGTATTAAATATATAACCACCGACATCAACTACACATTCTCCATTGGGTGTATTAATAACTGTACCATGCACACCAGGATTATGTATAAAATTATCAGGATCAAACAGCAGATACAAATATTTGGTTGTTTCTGCAAGGAAAAACGATTCCATTCTGTCCTCTTTTCGATGGTCACGAACGTCTTTTATCTACAAATTGATATCGATATAAATTTAATGAATAAATCAAGAATAATAATCGGTAAAAGGAAAATGTATAAGCACAGGTTGATGATCTCTTCAATCAGATCTCATCTTCATCTAGTGGGAAATACGACAATACTACACAGAGATTCGGAATTTTATTATTCTTCATAAAAATTAAATAAACAACTAGTAACTAGTTAAGCTCTTAGGTTTCACCGCGTATATCTCCTGTTTCCGTAGAATTTTCGGGATAAAGCCCGTGTCCTTCCTCAGATTTCGAATAATTCTGTAAAAAATTTCATCCAAATCGGTCCAGTAGTTTCGGAGCGTATTCAATTCCAAGAAACAAATAAAAAATAAAAATAAAATCTTTCCACGCTATAATATTACTATAGATCATTTATTATTCCAAATGTTTCTAATTTTTCTTTTACAAATATTCACTTCACTTACCGTTGCATATCCACAGGGTGTCCTAGCACTATGCTGGATGCTCCTCAATATATCCTCTCCCATTTGCAACAATATCGGGTCCCTGGTCTCCCTGTACAGGTACATGATGGACTCGATGAGCTCCGGCCGCAGCGGGTAGCTCTCGCGGGACGAGGACGCCTCGCCCGTGCCGAGGTTGTACACCTCCGGCGTGAAGCCGTATTGCTTCCATACGCTGTGGTAGTTGTGGATTATGCGCATGGCTGTATCGCTTTCGCCTGCAAGGAAGGATGTTTTTGAGAAGGATCTTTGAAACCGCATTAAAAAGACACTGACAATTATATTTTTTTGTATTTGTAGTTGTTTTCTTAAATTTAAATGGAGTTTTATCCTCTTGGACATATATTTGTAGATCTATCAATTTTAACTACATACTATACATTTATTTGTCAAAAATAGGGAAGTGTGAATAGTAAATAAATCCAAATGAAATTTTCTTAATAACTAGTTAGTAGCTAGGCATAAAACAAAAAAAAATTTAATAAAAGTAAGGAATAATCAGAGCAGAAGAATTAAGAACATTCTGAATACAATTATGATTTGTTAAATTATTCCACAAATAACTAATGTTTGTTATAAATATCAAAATAAATCTTACCAATAAGACTGAGAAGGCCTGGCCAATATGATTCAAGAGATTGAAATACTGGCAAAGTCACATGTCCCCTCAACATAGTAGCCCACACATACCAGTCATCTTTCTTCAGGTATTTGTCAATAACCTCACGTGCCTCGTGAAACATCGACATTAATTCCGGCCTTTCTAGTAAAATTGCTCCTGTGACAAAAAATAAAATGAAAGATTCAGTTAGATGTACTTTTAATTACATCTATATAATTATAACTTTAGTTCCTTGCTAAATATATAACCTAACCTATCAACACAAAAAAAATTATAAATTACACTTTGAAATGAATATTTTAAATATGGCCTTGTTTGTTATCTATGCCATGTAGGTACATAACAAACAAGGCTTCTATACCATTTAACATAATATGTTTTGTGTGATAACAAGAAATATGAATAGATTTAGTGTCTACATACCCTTAACAAGATATTCAAAGTATGAGTCCACACCACCCCCTATGCCTGCGTCCTGAGCAGTCCAGCGCCCAGTCATCACGTCTATGTGATTACCGACTAGACCTATAGGTGATCTGTGGTGATATAATGCTTTTAATGCATTATATGCTACCTGTGTGAATAATTAATAATAAAAATAATAATTTTCCACAAGTATATATGAAATGTAATATCTATGCAATTATAAAGTAAATTAATTTTGTAGCTGATTATTACCAAACATTAAATTAATTAGCTGGCAGTTATTTGGGGTAATCTTATCAAATTTGAGAAATACAGCCATAAAGAGGTTGATTTAGGACTAATTATATTAACAAACAATATATTAAACTCACCTCTTCATATAATGGATCTCCAGTTAATCTACTTAAAGTGCCAAACTCAATAATAAATGTTCCCACACCAGCAGTGCATGTTATGCTTGTCTCTCCAGGAGGCACGCCTGATCTCAAATTGATTGTTCCGTAAGGCATGCCTGTGGTTGTGTCAAATGCAGCAATGAGACGCTGAGCTACATCCTCAGCAAGTCTCAAAAGTGGACCATTGCAGGGCCAGCCTGGTTCCAACTTCATACCAGATCTGAAATTATGGCAAATGAAAATTAAAAATATATTTTTTTTGTATGTGTGTATAAATAAGTCAAATAGATGCCTAAAACTGTGTTGGATTCCTGGATAAATATATTTATGATAGGACTTAAATATATTTACTAAACCTCAACTATAAAATTATATAGATTGAGGAAAATAATAACAACATTACAATTTTTAGGTTTTACATTAATACTTACTTGTGAGATAAAAGATGTGCACTCAACAAACCCCCTATTATTCTGATATTTGTCTCAAATACTGACACATTAATATCTGTATCAAAGTTTTGTCTCTGTACTACAATATCCACCACTCTATTAAACTCGGTATAATTTCCCATTATGACAAGCATGTCAAGAGCATCTATAAGAGTGAGGGAGTAGCTTCCCCAAGTATCTATGCCATCACAACTCAAGGGACGTAGCTCATCATATGGGTATGCATAATTCAAATAGCTATCATATGCGTGCTGGAACATCTCTCGAACTTCCTCCCTAGAAATAAATATCATGTTAAGTTAAAATAAATAGAATTTTAAAAGAGTCTGTTAATTCTGTTAGAAAAATTCTTTACCTTAACTTTATAACATCTTCTTTCTTGTACTCTCTAATAGTATAGCACATTTCACATATACACAGTATTGTAAAAATATAAAAGTAAAGTTTATTAAGTGAATTCATTGTGGTAATTCAATTTAGGAGAATTAAAGAAAATGCTAATGAAACATTGATGGACCATAGGTTGACGACTGTTTTATTTCATCAGAACCATTATTATTAAGAATTTTTATAATATATTTCAGCGATTCTTACGGACTGTAATACATATTGCAAATTATTTGCAATCGCAATGTTAAAATTAAATTTACAATTTGCAATTAGTTGACGTTCAACAGTTGACAGTGACAATTGACATTATGAACACCGACAGATGGACATAAACATATACATGCTGGGGACAGACAATAAATGACTGAAATTCAGAGCGCGGTAGCAAGCTATTTTTAACCGACTCTCAAAAAAAAGGAGGAGGTTATTAATTCGACCGTATTTTTTTACTTTGTGAGGACAGGAAATTCTAAGTTGTACTGTAAAGAAGGTATGCATCTTAACAACAACACAAATACATACTACAATAACTAGTTGCGATACAGACTCTGATATTTATTATATAGTTTGTGCATTGATAATAATAGAAGCTTTCATTTCATTTTCAACGATTCCTTTTCGCTCATAAATCGAATTATCAAATATTTCACTAAGACACCTGATTTTTTTTATCTATTTAGCAACATAATAGCTAAATTACGCCATTTTACAGTTCAGAGAAAAAAAATTGAATTTATAAGCTATACATATATTATATTATATATTTTATTTTCAAGCTCAAAAAATCATGATAACTTGAAAAATTAAATAATGAGAAAATAGATTTACTCTATGGGCAGTCTAATAGTGTGCGTCATTGCTATTGGTTGAAATTTAAAAATGACATAGATTATAAAGTAACGTAAATTGCAACAGCTGAAACCAACAACATGTCTGTTTTCCGTTGACGCTTCCCTGCATTTTGGGGGTGATTTTAATTTTTTGCGGAAATATTTTAACTTCTACACTTAATTTTTTGGCAAAATGCATTCATGAGTACCTAGTTGCAAACGTATTTCCGCAAAAACTGTCATTCTTCGCATTAGAATCCCGCGTTTCGATTCATCAAGTTCAACGGTTATTGTTTACGGAAATAGCGGGGCAATGGCATCATTTAGAATTCACGAAGATCAAGAAAATTCTTCATTAGGATTAAGAAAAGATGCAGACGTACTTTCTGCTGCAACACAAAGGCGTGCTCTGGGTGATCTCAGTCAATTCGCCTGCAACCAGAACAGAAACGTTAAACATGTAAGTTTAGTCTGTGTATTGAAATTTCTGATATTTTCACTCATAAGATTCATATTTTTCTTGTTCTCGCCAGGTTGGTATGACAAAAGGACCATGTAAGGTTCAAGACGAAAATAGGACGGTGCGCCAGATAAAGAACGAAAAGAATATTGTACCCCCCGTGGCTCAATTTCGCGCCTTCAGCGTCTATGAAGATAAGCCGACTGAAGCAGAAGTAAAGAAACGCGAGCCAACTTTCAAACCCTTTATTGCCAAAGAGATTAAAAAGGATAACTTTTTTATTAACGCAGCAGAAAATGTCAAGGCTCTTTGTGCTCAAGCGGAGAAACAATGTGAAAAACCAAAAGAGCAACCTACAATTAGGTATGTATTTAAAGAACATTATCATGTTCTCTATCAACCTTTATAGAACATATCATTTTACTTTGAGATAGTAGAACTAACAACTGAAAGAAGATTTCTAATAAATTTTTTGTTCTTTAACCTTATAAATTTATAATTGTTGCGGATTTTAAATTTTCTGACACTCAATGTGAATGTGCAGTATGTTATATAAAGATAATGACTGTTATTTAATTAGTATGGTAGTTCCTAAAGACATCTTATAATTCTTCATGTTTAGCACAAAAAAATTATATATTGTTTGTATTGATTGTTGTTTGTGTATATTTTACGCTTGGGTGGTCTGTAAAACCAAGCTATACTTGTTTTACTTGCTACCATGGTAACCAGTGGGAATACAACATAATAACTACTAGCTGTTCCACATGGCTTCACTGCTATAGCATAAGGTTATATAGCCTATATTCATTAAGGATAATGTAGGATTTCAATGGTAAAAGAACTTTTCTTTTTACATAGGTCTATCAGTTTCGGTGCCTATGCAATTCAAAAAATAAACAAAAACCAAAACTCTCCTCTATAATATTAGTGCAGACAAAACTTAAATATGTTTGAGGATGATTCAGTAAACAAAACTATTACTTATATAAAGTTTGTCTGTCTGATAACTATGGCATGACTACATCCATGTTTTATCATTTTTAGCATTTTGTGATGAAAAATAAATTTATGCCCCTTATTAAAAAAAATTGTAGTCACAAATTTTAACTCTTATACTAACTACAATTCAATAGTTGTTTTAATTATTTTTATTATACATTAGAAATAAGGCAAAGTGAGTCTAATATGTTTTTAAATATTCTAATGGTTTTTAGAATACCAAGGGTTAAGACTTACAGTACATAAAGGTATTAATGAGGTAGTAAATTTAAATTATGCATGGCTGTTAGCACATTTCTAGAATATATACATAAATTTTATGATGTAACAATGTTTGTCATGTGCACTGTGCAATTAATCTAACCGTACAATTGTGATGTATTATTTGTTTTCCATTTTGGTTACTTAACTGCTTGAATGATAGTTATATATTATAGGCACTGTGTGTTGCAAAAAGATTTGCAATATTTGTAGGTATGTGATTGCATATAATAGATTTAACGAATTATTCTTCTTTGATAAAACTCCATTACAATCAAAAAAAGAAATAAGTCTTATAGAATGCGTATTAGCTGAACAATTGCTATAACGTCTAATATTTTTTTGTATAAAAACTATATTCATCCACATTATATTCTGTACCCTGATTATACATTCAAATATACTTTTTCAATATAGATTAGAAAATGTTCTGTAGATAATTTTAGTAGACATTCACTAACATTAAGATATTTGTTGATTACCATGTGTAGACCACCCTTGCAAGAAAAAAAAGAGATCCAAGAGAAAAAAATTGAGAAAGATGTGGTTGAATCTCCCATGTCTGTTGTGGACTCCAGCATTCTGTCTATGTCAATATCAAAAAATGAGAGTCTTTTGGAAAACGATGAAGACACTACAACTGCCCAGACTGACCGAGAAATGTTCTTCCATGTTGCCGAATATAGACAGGATATTTATGACTACATGAGGGAGATTGAGGTAATAAACTTATTTTAATTAATTAACATAACAGATATTAAGAATTTGTTAGGGTCTTTTATACTAATTAATCAATTCTATTCTGTTCTATTGCATAATTTTGTATATTAATATTTTATATATTTTTCTATTCAAAATTTTTTGTGTTCTTATATGTATTCATGAATTGCAATCAATTCTTTAACTTGAGGTCAACCACATACCCTTCTTGTCTAGAACTACATAATTATATTGAAATTTTTAGGTTAAAAACAGAGCTAACCCTCGTTACATGCGCAAGCAACCTGACATCACCCATGTGATGAGATCCATCCTCATTGACTGGCTGGTGGAAGTGTGTGATGAATACAACCAGCAGAGTGAGACTCTTCACTTGGCAGTGTCATATGTGGACAGATTCCTGTCCTATATGAGTGTGGTACGCACAAAATTGCAGCTAGTTGGCACTGCTGCCACATATATCGCGTCGTAAGTATTCATTTGATCGATTTTTATACAATTTTTGTAAAAACTTGTCTAAATTGTTTCAATGACATACCAATTAAAACCTAATATTGAATACAATTTATTATATTAAAGATAAGTAATTAACTACAAATGGATCCAATTATTTAAGTTTTCTTTATTGTAGAAGCTGCAATTTTTTTGTTATTAAGTTTTCGTTTTAACTTAGATTTAAAAAATTCTAAACAGGAAATATGAAGAGGTGTATCCTCCAGAGGTTACAGAGTTTGTTTACATCACTGACGACACATACACAAAGAAAGAGGTGCTACGCATGGAACATCTCATCTTGAAAGTTTTATCTTTTGACCTCTCCACACCAACCTCACTGTCATTCCTGTCTCACTATTGCATTTCAAATGGACTTTCCAAGAAGACATTCCATCTGGCTGCGGTAAGTTTGTGTTTGTAGGTCCATTTATTTCTAAATTAAATTTTTCCAAAATCTATTTATTACACAGGAATAAGCCTCTAAAATAAATTTTATTTTTATTACTCTAGTTCAGAAACTATTAGATTTTTTTTATTTATGTGCATGGTAGCTCAGTCATACATAATTATATTTGTGTGATTTTGTTAATTAATACATAGTTATACATCCTATTACTATCTGTGGGTGTCCTAAGAGGCGACAGAGCTACATAACATGATATATAGATAAGCTGCTCTGCATAGATGTTTATAGGCTGCGGTCAGTCGCTTAATCTCAGGTGAATTGCATGCTCCGCTTGCTTACTATAGTATAAAATAAAAATAAATAAATTAGAGGTTCAATGTATTCAGCCAATATACTGTTTGCAGTACATAGCGGAGCTGTCGCTGCTGGAAGCGGACCCGTACCTGCAGTTCAAGCCGTCCGTGCTGGCGGCGAGTGCGCTGGCCACGGCGCGCCACTGCCTGCTGTGCGAGCGCACCGACTGCGCGCTGCTACGCGACGACGACGCGCCCAACCCGCACTGCGCTAACATCGGTAACACGCCATACATCAATGGCTACATTCCTATATTATTTTAGATAAAAAATTAATATAGAGAAATGTTTTATTGTCGTCTAGCTGCGTATATCTGTTTTCCCTTAGATTAGCTGATTCTTAGTGCCTTATAATCCAAAATTCTTAGGGGATGCCTACGTCATAACATCTACCTGCATGCCAAATTTCTTGATTGATAAGGCCTACTTATTGGAAAACTCAAAAATAATGTATCTGCTTTGTTCACTTATATAAAGATTATGTTAATCGCACATAATGAGTAATAGCCTTCTAGGAATTTACCCTATTTCCATAGGAAATCCACATTTTCGAAAATTTTTAAAAATACACCCATTGTTATAGTTTTGGTCATTTGTAGCAAAACTGCAAAGGATGGAACTTTTTCAATCTGTTTTTGGAATCGTATCTGTAGTTAAAAATAAAAAAAGAATCAATCAATTCTTTTTCTTAATGGCAGTGCTGTGTTGCCACATATAAAAAAAAAAGAATATTACCTGCAAGCCAAATTAAGAAAAAAACTTGCCTGTTTCATTGAGATTCCGAATGAAATATTTCAAAAATATAGGGACTTTTGCTTGACATTAAATAAATTTTTCTGAACCGTCAACATCCTCTATCTGCTGGTGCCATATTATTCACTCTTCGTCACAGCATGTAGATAAAGTGGTCCATAACCCTTCGTACGCGATTTCGTCGAGTACTTGCGCGGTTTTTTTATATTGCATGTATGTTACAGCGTGGCCGGCGGCGCTGGTGGCGAGCTCGGGCTACACGCTGTCGGAGCTGTGCGCGTGTGTGCGTGAGCTGGCGCGCTCGCACGCACACGCCGCCGCGCAGCCCTACCAAGCCATACCGGACAAGTACAGGAACAACAAGTTAGTGAATCCAATACTTAGTAATCGTTGATTTATAAAAATCCTAGATGCACAGTCTCAAGTTTGCAATGTTCTGACAATCAGCCATTGAAATTTGCCGTTTTATAGTTTTGATTTGGCCGCATTATGTTGACGGATATTTTAAATCACAATTTTGAATTGTGCACTTGTTTCATGCTGCCATTTTTGAGCCGTTGATTGTTTATCTAAGATTGGGATTAAAAATAGCCTATATGCTATTCTGAACCATTCTACATTAGTATAGCAATTGCACTACAAGTGCCTAGTGCGTTCAAGATCCTAGTTCAAGTAATTAGCTCCCATACATCATTAAAAAATAATATCCAATATTCAGCGTTTCTAATTAGGGTTCTCATATTTCTCTTATATTTATCTCCAATTTTTGCTTATTGTTTAACAAACATACGCTCGAAAGAACTTACCCTCCTTCTGTCGCAGTCGAGTAAAAATTATTTGAACATAATTTGTTTACTTCCAGATACGATGCAGTGTCCACCATCGAGCCGAAGCCCATGTTCACGGTAGCGAAGTACCAGCCGCCCGCGCCCGCCGCCGCCAGACCCAACGAGCCTGCGAGAACTGCCTAGTGCACCTGACTTACCTAGCGAAATGTGCCCCATTCCTAGTGCCAAACGGTAACATTAGATAATCAGTTATGCCCCACTTCGCATAACCACGAGACCCCAACATTCAACTTGGCACAGCTTTTGTTTGACGCAACTTGCTCTTAATGCCCCGCCTTGGGCATCAAGAAATTATGAATTTCATTGACTTAGCTTTGCTCAAATATTTTAAACGCGTTATTTCTATTAACAGTCTGTTTCGGTTACAATTTTTTCCCATTGCATGATGAATTATGTTATAGACTTCTTGACTAACATTTCTTCTATTGCAATTAAGACTAGTAAATTTCATTCTATTTAGAAAAAACAATGAACACTTACATCGTAGGTGAATATTTGATCATTTTAAAAAATTCAATCATATTTACAGCATTTTTGTCACTTAACGATTTTTCGTATTGTTTTGTTTTTGTCGTGAAAGAAAAAATGATACAGATACGATTTTGAAAAGTAACATCCTTGTGATTTTGTGGACCAACTAGTTTATAGGTTAACATAAGTAGTCACGTCAATAGGATAAAATTTAGTGTAATTTTGCCTTTAATGTTACTGACGAATTTGCATTTAGCATTGCTTAAAATATTTTAATGTGTGAGGACAAGTCTCGTAAAATTTGGTAAATGATTTGAACTGCCAATAATTATTACGTATTACATGTTTGTTAGTAAATTATTATTTTTGAGATATAAGGTATGTTTTTAATGTTGATAAGTAGTTTTTAATGTAATTTAATATAATGAATCCACATATTTTTCTCCAGTGTTTCTAGTGGAGGCGAGTTCGAGTACCTATTTATAGCGATAATATATAGTATTATTAAAATAATTTTGAAGTTTTATTTTTTTTATTTCACGTTTACCCCCATAACCTTTCTTGATATTACAATGAAAATTTTACAAAAGAGGATTGTATACAAAACGTTTAAATGTTTAGTATTGATAATTATACTATATTTGGAGAAGTTATGATAAACTTTTATTAATTCGTATTGATTTAAAATGGCTACAAGTGAACACATCCGATGAAGTTTAGAAAGTAGCTGTTTCCGCAGAAATTTATATAATATCGTTCCGCTTTTATGTCTGTGTTCTCACAGCAGAAAAGTTACGGTAATAGGTTAAATATATTTTGAACTTCAATGTGGATGTGTTTTAATAAATATGTATATGTAGACATTGCACATTACCACATTGAAATTGACTATCTGCTGTTGCTCGCGACTTCGTATACTCAAATTAATATTGCCCAAAAACACTAGATTTTTAATAACTTTACTTCGTTCACAAAGAATCCTGATGTTTGACCAAGTAAGCGAAGCAGAGATTTTTTGCAGTGCATTAAAAATTATAGGTACAGGTCATTCGTTTGTGCAATTTTATAATGTTACGTAGTTGTTGTAGCTATAAAATAAACGTTATTGTTATATTTAATTGCTGCAGGAAGTATTAAAAAATCTTGTGCATTATGTACTTCGTTTATTTCGAACTAAATATATTAACTTCATTCAATGTGATGTGCGAGGTTTTCAAAATATCATATTTGTACTTGTAGCTTGCGTATTTTCGGTGGTTATTGAGGGGAGTGTTTTTCTTGAGTGTAGACATTTCCTAAGCCTTTCTTCGCTGACGAACCTGAAATAAAGAAAAACAAATATTATTTATTACTTAAATGTAAATTGCAACGGCTCTTACATAATACTGGTTTGCAATATAAAAAACTTCGTTTGTATGGAGTCAATGCTAATTGCGGTTTGTAGCCACCGTATTTGAATTTACGACGTGCGTGCTTGCATACGGAATTCTAAATGGCTTACAGCTGCCCGCTGCACCTATTTTATGTTCCAGACGTTATTGCTATGAATGTTTTTTATATTTCTTTTTTTAACATTAGTGGGTATCCAAAAATAAAACCTGATTATGTTAGTAACCATAAAACGTCTAGTCTGAGGCTTTACCCACCTCTATCAATTCACTGATACATATTTTTCAAAGCTGAATTATTGTACGCTCACATCAGCGTATCCCGTACTAAAACGAATCTGTTTCCATCCACAGATAGTTTATAAAAGCGAGCTGGCGTTGTGTTTATAAACATTCATGAAATTGGCAAGTGTACGAGGAACGTGCGAGAAATGCCTATTTCAGTCTGAATTTCCAGGAAGTTTCTATATAAACTGCATCTATTTCAAATTTTAATGCGGCTCAAACTTAAAACGTTCACTAATTCTTCGTTTCGTCTGGTTTGCGAGACAAACGGTTTAAATTTTATTTGCGAACGTCTGTCTGCTTTGGACGCGAGACGATCTGCGTAAACATCATAAATCATTCCCCTTTCAGGCCGGGTGTTGCGACGATGTATTTAAAGAGATGATAAGGGACGAGTTTATGCGTCAGATATCTTTCGTTATGATTGATTTTCAAGGGCCATTTATCAAACCGCATGCGGTTGCACGTAATAACATTGAACATATGCAATTATGTTTATGCTTTCAATTGAGATCTGAGATGTATGCAGCCAATATTATTATCATCATGCCATTCATTCACGAATAATGCGGGTTACGGGTACAAAAGTAGTTATATTATTTGAACATTAGTATTCCCGACTATCCTCAGTCGTGTCCACGTTTTAGAGAAACGTTAAATACAATAGTGTCGAACGTGTTAATCTTTATCACAACAAGGGCTAAAGCGCGTTATTAGCCTTCGTTCTGTCGTGCTCCTAGCACCTCAGTATTATACAAGAGGACGTGTGTAGAGAATTAATTAACTACCTGCATGCGATGCTCGTTGCGTTATATTATCGTACATGCAAAGTTGGACCTACATCATTGATTTACTCATTATGATCGCTATTCTTTCTCAATTGGTATGCATTTATGAGAAATAGTTCTGATATTACTAATATTTTATTTAATAGAATAAGATGTAACCATATAAATTGATTGTCTATACGTTGGAATTATGACAACAAGGCAACATATCTTTTCATAAGATTTTCTTTAATTGAAATCGAACAAGCCAACGTCCATAAGCTTTCCGTTCAAGTAATGGGCGTATCAAAAATTGGGACATGTTAAGAGAGATAAAGACCCAACAGGCCTTAATAATCTCACATTATTCTCTCTCAAGATCACCTACATGACTATGGCATACGCAGTACTCGTAATCCCTTTACTTGATTTTAACTAGAAAAAATTGTTTCTATGTATCTAGCAAGAATTCAAATATTATAGTGTCACACCGCTTCGTTGTTAGGGCAGTTTATTGACATTACGTAAGTATATGCTTTTAGAAGACAATCGATCAGTATCAATACAATAAACTGGCGATTGTGACGTTTTGCATGTTAAGAGGACGGTATCGCTGCCACGGAGCAACTTCCGCAGCCCCAAAAGGAAAGGAAATTCACGAGTGAATTAGCAATTAAATACGTGTGTGTGATATGAACCGAATTGATTCCCATGACAGGTAGAATAATAATATCATGTTAATGCATTCACGCGCTGAATATACATAATACCTTAATTGTTTTTTGTTTATAAATTAAATATCTGTGAGATTCTTAGAAAAATGGTCTTGAGCCTAGATCATACGAAAATCACAATGATTTACAGAAATCCATAATAATATGCAGTTATTTTAATAACTTATGTATTGGGGTATATTTTTTATAAATAGTTTGTTGTTTTGTGCATTTTAGAATTACACCTAATGATTCTCATTAGTTTTAATGTTGATAAAATGCAGACCTTCCATAATTTGCATATGATATTAGCAAACGAGTCTCAAGAATAACATCCATAAATCTTTAAACAAGCATCATTTTATTTTTGCAATAAATTATACACCGCGATGCGATTTCATTGTTGCTTTGGTAAAGTTCTCAAACGCTTGTTGTTACAGGAATATGCGGTTTAGTCGTTAATGATAGATCGGTAATAAAAAGAATGTATCGGATGGTCTATTATTGACTACGCAAACATCTTGAAGGGAAGCTTTCGGCTCGTTTCCTGGCGTAGAGAAATGGGGCCGGCCGTGACGCACGTTACACATCTACATCCGTTCATATTTATAAAAACTAGATTTTTTCTCATCTCCCTAATTAATTTCGTCGAGTCCTCTATAGCTTCCTGTCTGTGTCGGTTTCAATAACCAAATAAGAATTTTCGACCTAATCGAGTCAATTTTATGTTTATTTTAATGGTAATATTAAAGTAATATAATAATACGTACTTACTCCGTACACAAAGTGTAAATGTTGACTAACGTAATAATTATTCGAATGAATAGATTTTAAGGATCAGTGGATATGATGTTGCTTCAAAAATGTGTGTATCCGCACTTTAGAATCCCGAATTTACGAAAATTTGTGCTTAGGTAGAAACCGAATTGGTGCGCGATATCATTTAATGTTATAATTTCAGAACGTATGAAGAACATGTTATATGCAAAATAAAAAAAAAATTAAGCATGGTACCTACTTTAAGAAACTACCCTATTCATTATTACAACAATGTGATACAAGTTGAATAAATTAAAACCTGATAAACCGCCACTGATCTTCTCTACCATGGTTCGAACACTCTACTGAATAATAATCGAGTAAGAGTTCATTGTTACTGAGAAGCAGTTCTGTTTATTCTATTTTGTATTAAGATTATAAATAAAATGGAACATTCTGCATAAGACTAAATAAGAATTCGAAGAAATACACCTGTTTGTGAGGCATCTAGTGTACGCGTATCTCACGTTGAGAAGAATAACATTATCGTACTTATATGGGAGCGGAGACTTGAATTAAGAACATTCTTGGAATAGTAGGCAAATATTATGCGAACATGAATACAGAAAAAGTGTTTAATTGTGAAAATAAGGTGTTAATAATTATCAATTGAAATATTCAGGTGTAGTGTAGGGAATAAAACACGGACTATCGCAGAATGAGCGTTTAAAGAGTGACACAATAAAAGTTTTCAATCCACCCCACATTACACTTTTTCGAGGCAAGTAAGGCATTTTTTGTCGGATCTTAAAAATCGAGTGTAAAAGTTTACTGCAAGTTATATTGGATTCATGTTAATAAGATTATGAATGAAAACAGTTCAACGAACTCATAAATATCGAAGCGATACGATTATTTATATTTGATTGTGGTCGAAAATCAGAGAGCAGGAAGTGAGAGGCTTCCCGGCGGGTCGAGTGAAAACCTCAGGAGCGGAAGCAACGGTGGAGTGGCCTGCGACGGGCCTGCATTACAAATTACTTCTTAATGAACGCACGTGCATTGCTCCGATCTTGATACACTTAGCTTTACGTGATGCATTACTTCGAATTCAACATATGTGAACCAGGAATTCCGAATATTGTAAACCGAACACGAAAAATATCATGAAATGAAAAAAAAAACGGAATTATATTAATCTTTACACGCAAACTAAAGTCTTGGTAAGAATTAAGTACAAATTGAACTAGATAGGTAGGTAACAATGATTAACATCTTAACATCGCCACGTCAATCGATTCTTGGAAACTTAATGAAACAATCCAGAACAATGTTCTTTATCAGTTATCGAATCACTCATCTATAAATCATCTTAAATTAGAACGAATATAAACTCGCATATTAAATAGGCCGAAGTAATTGTGTAAACTGTGAAAACAAGAGCAACGTACCTATAGCTAGAGCTACTTTTTGTACTTTGACTTTTATAATGATTGCTAAATTTACACCTAACGACCGTTTTAAACATTTTTTTAATTTAAGTGATTTTAATGTGAGTTAAATTTTCAATAAATCGAAGCTGCACTAACATCGGCTAAAGATAAGCACAAAAAATGCAGCCCAGACATTTTAAGTTCAGTGTTCTTGTTTTTATAAGTCTGCAATAGTTTTGGAGCAAAACAATTACGAACATGCCAGATTTAGAAACTGTAAAAAGTTGAAAACCATGTAAATTGGTATATCGATCAAAAATTCTCGTTTTGAACAATTCTCGACAGCGCAGCGCTTTAATGATTTGCATGCCTAATACGAGTAGTAATAGAAATTTTGATAAATATTATTGCTAGTAGAGGCAAAGTATAATGTTTAGTGGGCAAAGTTACGATCGACTACACTTAACAATTACTATACTACGTTCATCTTTATTTTTAAGCGACAAAACCTTGATCGATAAAACATGGTTTCCAAATTCCAATATTTAAAGGTCTCAAAGAGTTTCAAATTCTCTCAAAATACATCACATTGTTAGCGAAAACGACTTCGACCGAAATCATTTCAGTATATAAAACTTGATTTTTCATAATCAAGAAGTAAATCCGAGTGATGTTCATTAAAATAGCTCGTAATCGTAAATGCAGTGCTAACTCGTAAAGTTTTTCAGCTTTCAACTCCATATAACCCGGTTTATTCTACACTGGCATGCGGCCAGGGTTGCCCTGCACGACCTCCCCGTTAAACGAAAGTTATTACAGTGACGCAGTAAACATTCCTTTTTAGGATTTCTTTTTTGGTATCTTTAAGTCATGCGAGTGATGCGCAAGAATGTTATAGGTTAATGCACTTTCTCCAGTTCACTATTGTTCTATTCGATTGCGTTGCGCATTTCAATTATTTACTGCCCATGGGAAACCGTTTGGGGAAACTCAATTAAACTCTCAAGATTTGCATAAATTCCATGATCTGTTCTTACAGCTTTTTAGATGTCTTTTATGTATAATACATTCCATAAACGATTTCAAACCTTTATAACAAGCATTAATTTAAAAATAAGAAGACTTTAACTTAGTAGACGTGAACACATGCATGAAAAGTTTAAAAAGAGCTAGAGCTTCCTATCCACAAAATTGTATTTTTTATGATTTGTTTACTACCTGGTGATGATTGTTCGAAAACGGTTATAAATTATATAAAGTTTATTAATAAATGTGGACATAGTGTGAAAAACGACTTTAATTCTATAAATTTTATAAAATGCGTTTCCATCAGGAAGTGACAATACAGTCTATCAAGTATATATTAAAAAGCGCGATAATACAAGCAAAATTAGTAACATATATTAAAGTACTAGAAATGAATAGTTACCTAGCAAAGCATCTTTGCCGACGTGAATGTTACAGTAGATGTGGTGGTCGGTGGGCACCAGTGGCTCGACCGGCGCCTCTCCACCCGCTTCCATCAATTTCAGCTTTGCTGATATATCGTGCACATCTGACGAAAAAAAATTTATTGAAGGTACATAATATTATTTACGTTAAGTTAAATATTGGTGAAAATTGCGATGGTTATTTTGCTGATAGAATCATAAGTGTATGAAAGAGCTTTTTTAAATGCTTGGAATGATTTCCACCCAATTTGATTAAACATTGTTTTTATCATTATGAATCGCCATTATTGTATCAACATGTATAAAATAGCTTTAAAAATAAAAGAACGTTTTTACGTATGCATCACAGAGCCCTTTCACTCGTTCGCCGCTTTGTCCTTTGAAGAACTAGTTAGATTACAAAACCAAGAGACACAATAGGGAATAATATTAAAGGCTATTTGAATACTCTCACACTATATAGATGTTTTTTTTTTATCTTAAACTTTCTTAAAAACAAAAACAAACATGAACAATGAAACATTGTATCTACTTTTGGTATAATGAAATGCATACAAAAACCACCGTTAGCTATTGTTATGATGTCGGTTGGGCGATCAGGTCAAAATTAGTAGCGCACATGTTCAAACAAACCCGCATTGTTTACACGGGCTCGCGCCTGTTTGCGCGCCTCTGCGGAGCCAGATCGAACCTGGACCATGTGTGTTAACTGTGCACTATTGACTATACTTCGCTTTCAAACTGCTATTGGGTGACACGTAAAGGAGATTGTGATCTCTGAATAAGCAAATACATCTTTTGACTTTATTTTATAGACAACTAGCTAGCTCAGCTAGTTGTCGATATATAGCTATATATCCCGTTTCGTTATTCGGGAAAAAATATGTCATTCCTGGGGTTTCAAAGAATCTCTGTACAAAATTTCATTCAAATCGGTCCTGTAGTGTCAGAGCAACCTCATGGATTCAATACAAACAAACAAACAAATCTTTGCTCTTTATAATATTAGTATAGATTGATAGGATATATGTATAGGTAGATTAAAAAAGAATTTTGGCTTGAGGAGAAAGACGTGGCACCAATAACCAATAACCATGATCCAACCATTGATCGCCCGAATAACCATTAAGATACTTTCTAATTGAATTCCAATTCAACACAATACTCGTATGTGATTGTTGCCCTTACGAAAATAGTACCTTACGTAAAGATTTTTCGTTGGCATAAGATTTAGTGCATGTGCACTAAATCTTATACAAATCTATGTAGATTTGTATTTAATTCACATGCAGTTTTTCCTAATCTTTCTTGGTTGTCTGGAAGGGATCGCTGTAATCGTTAAGGCTATTTCTACAAATTATATTTAGTTATAATTTATATAGCTCAATCCTCTCTTTTCGCAATAAAGATTAAATAATTAATTTATTCCTTTACTAGCTTTATCTTACACTTTAAATTGAAATACAACTCATTTCATGTGTAGATATTGTTCAATTTTTCTCATCTTAGTATGTTTACACTTCTTGCTTCTTTCAAATAAAGTTATTTATACACACATCAAAGTAATGATTATCCCAACAGCCGAAGTCTTATAGAAATATAATTTGATCGGCTATAAACCAAAGAAGCGAGGTCGGTCACGTATTCATGATCATAATCAATTCCTTACAGTAAGCTATCGTTATTTTTTAGGGTGCTACTAAAAATGTTTACATCTAACACGTTTTTATAAAAACATCTATTTCCATCGACGTTACAAGTGTATTTATTGTTATACAATGTACAGTTTGTTCTACGCGTAGTTCGTATTATATAGTACAAGATATAGACAAGCATCCAAATAAGAAGTGAAGATTGTTTAATAGTTTAATCTTTTATCATTCAAGGGACGTCGTGTGCTCGACAGTTTCGTTAACGTTACCTACACGCTCGAGCGCGCCCACATGCCCACTATAATACATGGAGGTCGCATGATCATCACCGTCCTGAATAAATAAATGTTTTCGGTACATCATGTTTTCGACAACATTGCTGATTGTTGCCTTAGTATTGCTTATTATTTTTGAATGAGCATTAATCTGTAGCATTGTGTTCTTGTTGTTTTCAGCATTTCAAACGCAACTACTATATCCATAGTTTTTATATCTTAATCTTACTATAGTGACGTTTACTCATATATAAAGGCAACAACTATAAAACTTTACTACGCTTTAAATTTATTTTCTTTGGCGCCTTATCCAAATAAATAATAGTCTGCAAAAATATGGATCACAGCCAATTATCTTTATTTTTGAAAACAAAATGTCGATGGTAATACACATGTTATATTCATCATGGGTTTCGAACACTGACTGTTAATATGTTTCCATACCATGCAGTTCTACAAATAAATGTAGACGAATTAGAAGGGCGAAAAAGGATTGAATTATAGCACGGGAGAAGATTAGGTCAAAATTTTATTAGAAAAATATTATCTCCTTTCAAAATTACACATAAGTAGGCACACAAGGTACAGAATACAGATACAAGTTATAGTTGACTATAGTAGGAAACGATGTGTTACCTGCTGAAATCAGCGTTGGGCGTTTAGCAATCAGCGTGCTAATATGTGCCCATTTCTTAATTAATTTGGATCAAAATTTTTTAATAGATTTATGGAAATCAATCATTAACAAAGTTAATTTAAACGAGTAATTCATGTTTCTCACCTGACTTCAGCGCTTGTTTTAATGCTCGCCACTGTCTCGCATGGTAGACGGATAGCGTAAGCACCACTACGAAGAAAACTACACATCCACTAATCGCTAGAGTCAAAGTGGATGTTTGAATGTCCCAACCTATTTCACCAGCACTACTTTCAGTCACTTCACCGCTGTAGTCCGAGTATTCGTAATATTCGTAATCACTAGATAATTCACTCGCGTTTGAGTCATTGTCTTTGCGTTGTGTGTTGAAGGGCCAGATGCGGACCTCGTAAAGAGGTTGGCAGATAGTGTCCCTATGTATTTCGCAGGGATACTTGACGGCGAGCCGCCGTGGGTCGCACTGCGTGCAAGGCTTACAGGAGCCATTTTCTCGATCCCACCAGGTTTTCCCGCGCTCGCAGGCGCTGCCTCCCAGGACGGGAGCGAGCGTCAGGATAGCGATTAGCAAACATAACCTGGGTATCTCTCCTCGCATTACCTGATTGAAAGAAAAAATATATTATGGACCATCTACTATTTCTCAATACAAATTTTTTACACTGTCAGTACACTTACCCGAAATCTCTCTACGATATATAAGACAAATATTACCTCTATTATTTTATCTAGATTACATAAAAAAGGTGCGTTGGTTCAATTTATACGAATAAGTGAAATTATAGATTGCATACTAGCTAAGCTTTGTGCTGTAGCATTAACACCGAGTGTTCGATACAGGTTTCATATTCTTGCGTCCCTTATCGTCGGACGTGGTATTAACTTTCTAAGTTGGCTCTAGGCGCCTTTAATATATGAAGTATGCTATAACTACATCTTAAATGCATTATATCTAACGCATCATATCAGATATATTCGACCAATAATCTGTATAACAGTCAAACTGTCGCATGGTAGTTTAATCGAATATCAAAATAACGGACAACAATACATTGCACTGATATTAGCAAATGAGAAAGAAAAAATAAAATTTTCAAATAGATCATGTGGCGTGAATAAAAAAAAAGGAAATATCTAATATACATTATCATAAATCGTCGCATGAGATATTTTCTAATGAGTAGCATATAAGATGATCCAATGGGCACCATGTAGTATCCAAAACTTTGGTAAACATTGTGTATCTACTTAAAACAACGATATAATAATAAGTACTCATAAGACATAACATACATAACAGCAAATAAGTAATAATGTAAATCTCCAGTTACTAACTGTTAAGAAATGAACACTTATTATGATATTACTGCCAGAAGATTCGCTGCTAATATGAGAAGCAATATAAAATTTAAATCAAATAGCCCAATGCTCTAAACAAAATATGCCAAGTATGATTTAATTAAGTGGATGCGAAGATTCTACTCACTTAAAATCCGCTACATCGCCTTACTAAAATTTAATTTTTAACATTTTAATAGTGAAATATTATAAAAAGTACCTTAATGCTTTGATTCATGTATGTTGGCTATGTCTTCAAATAGGTCCACATCTCAAATTAAATACACTGTTAATCTCACTGTTCCTTCTTACATAATTTCTGGCCATCTATATTATGTATGAAAATAGTTTCATTTATAAGCACATAAATAAACTATTTGTTATTTATCTATAATATAACATTTATTAATACAATAAAATTAATCAAGCGTAATTAATAAACAGACACTTAGATGCGCCTACGCGTTATTGTTTAGATTGCGTGACTGACAAACCGAATCGACAAGTCGACTACCCATGCCCGGTGTCTACTTCCAAAGCTCGAGTTGTTTGAATATAACATCTTTTTATTAATTTAACATTGTAGTCTTAAACTTTAGGGTATAGGGCTCAAATTTGCATGCAACTGTCCTATTTTATGCTACACACCCAGTGTTACTATCAGTTCATCTAAATTTAAGCATTTTTTACACACTGAGATTATTATCGATGACGAAAACTATACTTAATTTAACTTTCATGTTAGGAATTGTAAAAGTAATAATCGGGATGATTACTTTATTTGTAAAACTCGTTATTCGAAAATACTTGTATCGATCACTTATGTCAAAGATGACTTTTATTTTAAACAATTGTCATTTGTCATTTAAAGTCGAATTCAAAAGTGATTAAAATTATTCTAATCATTACTAATAAAACATTGAACAGTAATACAGTTTCTTTGTGTGGTTCAATTTAACATAAAATTAAAGAGTAATGGTTAACTCTATTTTGTATTATTAAATCGGGGTTTGTGTGTTTATAACATTGAAGTGAAAATTAAAATATATGTTTTAATATTTGTCAGTAATTGGGTCTGAAACATTGAAACATGAACGCAGTAAATCGGAAGAACATTAAAGCACAAAGTTTTCAAGGTGAAGATATACAAGATCCTTCAATTTCTTCAACTGGAAAGAACATAAAGCCAAGGGCTTCATACATTAAAAATGACTGCATTGGACTCTCTTATCCTATCCCAAGTACCCTTTCCTTTACATTATTCATTTTCTTCTTCCTAACTATGTCAATTTGTGTGTTTGTGGGCAATCAAGAAAATTTACTAATATTTAATTTTCTATTTCAGAGTCACAAAATGTAACCAAAGTGCCAGGTTTATCAACATCTACAGCTTTAATTCTTGTAGTCATTATATTTTTGTCTTCCCTGTTAGCTTTGAGCTTTGTATATAGACAATTTCCTGATTTAGATGAGTAAGCATTAATTACAAGTACCTAATAAACATGATTGTATTTCTTGCAATATGTACTAATAACTTTAATTTTATTTAAGCCAGGAAAAACAACATATAAAGTTACCATGGGATCTAGAAGATGCGAAACAACTGGGGCTTGTTTTGGACCGATATAAAGACAAGTACTTTACAGAAGTATTATTAGGAGTGTTCTTAGTATACATATTGTATCCTTTTCAAGTGCATCTTACTACATAAAACTTTAAAATTACTATAGCAATGATAACCTTAACTAATGTTTCAGTTTGCAAACATTTGCAATTCCAGGATCAATATTCCTCAGTATTCTTTCAGGGTTTTTATTTCCTTTTTATTTAGCCCTTATTTTAGTGTGTTGCTGTTCAGCTATTGGAGCAAGTTTATGTTTCTTTTTATCAAATTTGCTTGGGAAGAGATTGGTTCGGAAATTCTTCCCTGAAAGAGCAGCACAATGGTCAAAGGCAGTTGAAAAGCACAAAAACAATTTACTTAACTACATAATATTTTTAAGAGTAACGCCATTCTTACCCAATTGGTTTATAAATATGTCAGCACCAGTGATTGGTGTGCCTCTTGTGCCATTTGCATTAGGAACATTTATTGGTAAGTTATTTTTTAATACTTCAATTTATGAATGTTATGTTTGTACTGGTATTGATATACAATAATCGTTAAACCTCAAAATATTTCAATTTAAGAGAATAATATAGCTATATTATTTTCATACATTCAATTCTTCTGAGTTAGATCATGTTACAGTAATAAACAATTGAATTATGTAAACTAATTAGTAAAGTTGTTCTCTCTAGTAAGACAAACTTATTATTGTAGTATATCAATTTTGCATATGTTTAATTTACTTTTCAGGTGTAGCTCCACCATCATTTGTTGCCATCCAAGCAGGGCAGACTTTGCACACACTGACATCAACAAGTGACGCATGGTCATGGACTTCAGTGACTGTACTCAGTTTATTTGCTCTAATTTCTTTAGTACCTGTATTACTAAAGCAAAAACTAAAGGAAAAGTTTGCATAAGTATTTAATATTTTTAGTTAATTTATTTTAGATGAATTGATATAAATGGATTTGATTAAATGTTTTTACATTCCATGAGGAGTGTGTCGTTTGAGAGATGTTTCATTTTTTTGTAGATTTGGTTACATGCTTAAAATATTAGCTGAAGGAGGGAAAAAAGTAATTATTGATTAAATTTTTAATTTTCAACAATAAGATCCAACATGCGCAATGAATGTTTCGTTTTGAAGTGTTTGCTGAACAGTAGGTCTCCAGTACCACCAGTTGTACCACACTGTAATAAAAGATTTTTTTATATTAACATAAAACATTGAATATACACAATATTAAAAAGCGAAGTTTTGAAGAAATATATATTGGAAAAACAGATATATGTTGATGATTAAAGAAGACACTTTGCTGAAACATAATTGTTATAAATTTTATATTTTATTAGAATAATTTTATCCTTCAACGGATGAAAAACATTATACAGTTGTGTTTGCAACACTGAAGTCAATTGAATCTATAAGCTACTAACTACACTTACACAAATATGATTCAGGTAATTTTACTTCCAGAGATTTACATTGATGTTTACATTCATCTGCAGGTTTTAAAGTAACAGTTCTCCTTCCATTTAAGACCAAAAGAAAGGAGTAATTACATTCTGTATCTGGAATTTGAAATTGGGTTCCTTTTTGTCTATTATTATAAATCTTTCAGAACTCTGTCCAAATTTGGGAACAATTTTTGGCCTTGGAATGGATTGCCTTAATATTCTAGCTGCATTCAATGTGTTTATTTTCCTGTAATAATTATTTTTATAGGACTAAATAAAGCTTCCTATGTAATGTGTGTAATACTGAAATTATTACTAATAAAAATACCATACACACCAAATGTAGAGATCTGTATCACTTTCTCGATTAGAACTAAATACTTCATCAGGCGTGGAATGATATTTATTATTAAGATATATTTTGGGACTTTCCACATCAAATATATTTTTATTATTAAAATAAATTGCACTTAATTTTTCCCATGTCACTTGAGCCTGATCAGTCTAGAATAATTATATTAACAAATGATTATTTTGTAAATATATAATATAAACAAACAAAGAATAATTGAAATATGTATTACCAAGTAAATTAAGGGAGCAATGTGCTGTTTATGTGATGGGTTGGGGTTCTGTATTTCTCTAACATTCTGCACATTACTACATGGCCAGCAATCCATATCCACAACAGTAAAATAAGGATTTTGGATAAGACATGTTTCTTGATGGAGAACTGTAATATTATATTATTATAATACCAAGAATAGTATCATATTGCTTTATAATTATTTAGAAAAAGTTACCTGTTAATGATGGAAAGAGTGATATAAGTGGGATTGAAACCTGACGCCAAAGTCTAAGACCTGGATAAATATATTCTTGTATATTACAGACAATTACACTATATATTTCTTTGTAGTAACAAGCAATTAAAATGCATGTTACGGCAATCAATATAACGAAAATTTTTAAATATACTTTTCTTCTGTGTTGATTTGGGTGTTCAAATTTTTTAAGTGATTCAAAATACATTTGTCGGAACTCATCTTCCGAAATGCCTGCATCTAGGCATTCTTTCTTCAGCTTTTTTATAGAATTTGTATAATCTGTCAAAATTTCATGACTCATTTATGATCAATTTTTGGAACTTTTGAACTGAAAAATGTGCTACTAAAATATGTGCTATAAATTACTTCAAAATTATGAAGAACAAAGCTTATGTTTTAAATATGTTTTTGTTTACACATAAGTTCATCACAAAGTACAACTTGCAAGATGTGTCAACTGTCAATCATCAATGTCATGCTCAGCAGCACGAAGAATTATGACGTAGACGTAGAGTACTGTGCCAAGTGTCATCCATGATTTATCCTTTCTTTTTCTTTCATGGCAATAAGAAAATTTTACTGTCAGTTCCAATAAATACAAATTATAAAGTACCTACACTATTTTTTTAAAAATAATAATAGCTCCCTGACCGACTTCGGCGATGGTGGCCTATCTTAACAGAGACTAGCCAGCTGCGCATGAGATAATATAGTGCACAAGTGTACGCGCGAACACAGGTGCACTCTCTATTCCTTTACTCTCATAACCTGATGGAACGGCAGACCGATACGACCGGAGAGAGATCAGGTGCAGGACCGACGGCTTTACGTGCTCTCCGAGGCACGTGCTTCCAACATAATAATAACTACTTAAATATCAACAACCATATTACATGTATTTACAATTTTATGTTATTATTCAAAATAAAGGCAGCGATGACATCGTAACATTAAAGCTTTTAGAAATTGAGATTGAAACAATTTGAGGCATTTTCAAGACCATTGAGACAATTTCTTTCTTATTTCGCAAATAATAGGGCAAAAATGGTCTATTGTTAAATGGGTACTTTTCTAGACTTTGTACTCTCTATGCTATGAAAAGTAGTCCTACGTAGGACTACTTTTCATAGCTCATTCGATTTGCTCTTGATTGTATGATGTCCATATTTTTAAAAGCACCGACATTTTCACCATCTAACAAAAACACTCCATAGTCTAAACTGCTTCTAAGCAGAGCATTGTAGATTATTATTAGTTTTAAAATTTATTAATAATTTAAATTTAATGATGGGTGAATTTTTAATAATTAAATATTATGCTAATAAAATCATTTGAGAACTAAGGTACATGCATTTGTAAGGGGACACTTAGTCAACATCCTGATTGAATTAAAAAACAATATTTAATCATCAAGCCACGTTTTTTCGATAAACGTTTAAAGTTTTTGAATGAAGTATCTCTCATTTTTTCGGCATAATCACGTGCCCACAGCGAACGTATACAGCCGACGTTCCTTTTAATTAATACATACTTAAAATAAGAAGAGATAAGAAATACGTACATAATATTATATTAAGCATATACGTGCCTGTGCGGTGGCCTTAAAATATTTTATCTACAGACATGGCTATTTAACGGTTTCATTATTCATATGTAACTAGTCACATAATTATTGTGTAGAAGTTTCATGTCTGTAGGATACTTCAAACTTGAATAATGGTTTTGAAAACTTCCACCCGTATTCACAAACAATACTATGAGTTCTCACACGCCCCATAAACCTATTCAGAGACGATACTTTAGCGGCGGTTTGTCATTTTAGTTTAAAATAAATCTTGTTTTTTAATTAAAGAAAATGTCATTTGGAACGCACTGAGTAATGTCTTAAATCGCATAGTGTAACATGTTACTACTTACACAAGTTTTGTTTGTGAATACGGGTGTACCTAAGTATTTTGACGGATACATAGGTACTGCGAAAATAGGGAAATTAGCATTTATAGGTTACAAAATTGTACCTTTTTCGATAAGAGTGACAATTAATAGTAAATAATTAATGTCGCTACATTAGATAACTTTATAGGTATAGCCAGTAATATTGATATGAAAGTATGGTAGAGCGGGTAATGACTGATAAAAAATGTATATCTCTTTCTTATGATTTGATTTGAGTAAATGCTAATTAAATCGTATTATTCAGTCAAATAATAATTCAGACCTTTAAGATTGAAAGCAACAACAAAACGACTACCAATTTCAAAAACAAATTCTCTAGACATTTAACCACAAAATAATTACACGATAAGATGAGACAAAGTAGCCGTGTTCGGGTTCGATAATACTGTCAATGCACGTAAAGAGTCCGTCAATAAGACGATATGCTCTTTTGAATTTGATTATTTTTAACATATTTATTTTCAATAGTGTAGTGTAAAAGATCCGCCTAGCATCAAGATTAGCTGCAATGTCGTCAAATAATAATTGTTTTATAAAATGTTCATAAACAACCGCTGAATGGATTTTGATGGACGTCGGGAAGGCGCTGAATGGCGCTGGTCACTTTTGTTTTCCGTTATATTCCTAAACGTGAGTAATTATATTTGCAACAAAATATTTACTGACTGTTTGATATAAATGTAAACAGACAAAACCTCTTGTAAATATTACTCGTGTCAACGGAAATTTATTCTTGCGTCATAATCATATTAACTAATTGCAATTACATTTATCTTAACTTTTGTCCGTATTTTCTGTTTATTTCCTATCATAGAATTTCTATTTCGTAATATTAATGTTTCATTCATATTTCAATTAGATTCTCAAAATTATTATTAGAATATTCATTATTTTGAAGAATATGTATTTCTAATGCATAAAAACAAAAAAAAATAACATAAAATGATGTAAGTATACAACATTTTTAAGTAACACACTTACACCTGTACATTATTAATTAGGTAAAAACGTAAATCTTGATTCTAATATAATTTTAAAAGTCTATTGTTTTGTCTAATGAGATGTTTAAACATAAGTAAGTACTTTTATTATTTACATCTAATGGTTTTATCTTCATGGCCGTGATGTCATAAGGTGGATGCTATCTTATGATACGTCAATATACAAAGGCGCAGGTGTGACTAGCACGAAGAGTGAGGTGACAAAACGGCAGATAAAATAATCAGATCTTACTATTTATAGTGCATACTGGATGCAAACATCGCGATATTTAAGTAATTACTTGAACTATATAATAACTTCATTGCATTAATTGTTTCTCCTCTCATCAATTAATCATAAATAATTTTATCGTGTTTAAAGAATATACTACTTAATACTTTATGTTTTTATTGAATTTTGAGTAGGTTCTTAGAAAATATTTTAATATTATCATTATTCGTCATTTGTTGATAAATCATTAAAAAAAGTAGGACCCTGGATGATTTGTAAAAGAATGTACGTTTGTAAGAAGTAAGATGTATGATGAATTATTATAATACTTTAATGAGATTAAATATTTAATTATACCATTGTACATGCCTGTAACCTAAAACTACATGAGTTAAAGAGAACATTGTGTAAAATATATCTTACACAAATCACGTGCATAATTTACGCATAATTACAGGAGCTTATTAATCAATCTTATATTGATATTATTTAGTTACGTAGGTACTATGTACCAATGTTTGGTGTAAATTGTCATATGTGGGTGATAAATGCAAAACATATCTAATCTGCCTGATTAAAAATAAGCAATGGAGAAATAGTGCTTTTTAGTTATTTCACTAAA
>LQNK01002983.1:13451-29641 GCA_001586405.1 Phoebis sennae | reverse complement strand
GGTGATAAATGCAAAACATATCTAATCTGCCTGATTAAAATAAGCAATGGAGAAAAAGTGCTTTTTAGTTATTTCACTAAAACAGGCATTATGTGTATTTATTTGTTTGCTATCACAGCTCGCAATTATCATAGCGAGATTTCGAGATTTTCTAGGGAAACGGTTTCGTCGTACCATAAGTCAATTTTTGCCTTTAATAAAAAACAAGCACTCAGTATATAAACATATAAATCAAAATATTATCATGAATAGGTATATAACATTACAATAATAAAAAGATTAACAAACGTTATGTTAATACAAGGCGAATCTTCAATCTATTGAAAAGGCTGTTAATGACGTTGTTATTGACGATTTACGACTGCTTTGTTCGTTAAAAAATCGATACCTACTTCAGTAACATTTTTACAATATGGAAAGAAAGCATAGAAATCCAGCGCCCCCCGATGCACAAATTTAAAAAAAATTATGTCATGTTCCATATATGTGTATAGAACAGTGGATTAGAAATTTCACAGAATTATCGTTAACGCGTTCAATTGCTCAAACATTTTTGTTTTTCAGATATGCTTGCCTAGTTTAGTGCTTTCTTATGGAGTCTTATGGGTACACTTGGCCAGTTTTGAAGTACCGTTATGGGTTGGCCTCACCGCTCCGTCCATCTTTATGCTCACCTATAGTTTTACACGTAAGTATTATCTCTAAATTATTATTTATTATACTTCAATAGTATTTTTCATTAAATTAACCGAACCAAGTTCATTAAATAAAACAGTCGTCTCGAAAGCGTTCCAGGGAAGAGTATGTGCCAAGGCGTATTCAAGAATACCTACACCTTAATTTCAATTAATGCTCTATGACTGATTCAGATTTATCTTTCAGAATGCTGGTTCAGAGAAGCTGCAGACTCATGGGGCGGCTCCATTGGATACAGAGTGATGGCAACTATAGGCCTTTGCCTTGTTGTCGTTTCTCTCATCGTATGCGCTTTTGTTCCATATCATGTTCAACCATTCGTCTACGGCATAGTAGGAGGTATAGTACCCGAAAAATTTTATCCTCGTAAAATTTTGTTTTAGTATTTTCAATTAGTCATATAAAATAGCAGTATTGATCTTATTTTTTAATAATGGTATATTTATTTTGTAGGTTTGGGATCTTCTTTGCTCTCCGCACAAGTAGACGCAATAATATTTGAGACATACGATACTCGTTTGGTTACTGTTCGTGGTTCCTGTCTCTTGGGTCAGGCCGTTGGGCTCTCGATATTTCCACATTTAATAACACAGCTAATAGATTCGTATGGATATTTTTATGCCTATATTTTATTGGCTGGCATTATGCTTCAGTCATTAATAGCAATTATGTTACTAAATATCGACGAAACAACACGACGACCTGCCTCTTTCTCTAGATATAAAGATTTGTCTCAATCTTACATGGTTTATAACAATGAGGCAATGGATAATTTTTATGGAACAGAGTTACAATTAAATTACTTAAATAAAAAATGTTGGAGGAATCCATCAGATGATCAGTTACATGGAGAAGAGGAGATTAAATATGATGATGCAAATATTGTGGAAACTATAACACCCCCACCCAGTCCAGAAGAAAGGAGAAGAAATATATTTGGGGTCGATATTTTACCAGAAATACCTGAAGAGAGCGAAGAAAGTGACAGTGAAGATCAAAACACTTCGGATGTTACTAAGAATAAAAATCGTTTAAGTGTAGCCATTAAAAGACTGAGCAATTTAGGAGAAAATGTAGATGGATGTATAATAAACCAAGAACGAAGGGATTCACAAACAGATTGTGACAGTAGTGATATTAGACAATTTACAGAATTAGAAGTTAAATATGAAACTATAGCACCCATGACTGATATACAGACGGAAAAAATATTTAATACCTTTAGTTTTAGATGTCAATCAGCTTATATGAACATGAAAAGGAAATTATGGATTCCCTCGTATAGAATATATAGAATAAGACGACGATTTGCTTACTTTATGTACAGCATTAACGATACGTTTTTTAAACCATTGACGAGGTCTCTTTCATGTGGAAAATTTTATCCTGCCTTACTGTTGGGTTTTTCAAGATTAAGTTTACTTTCCATATCACTAGTTTTGCTTCCAATGTTAGCATCAGAAGTGCGACCAAAAATATCGATACTCGAGATGAATTTTTTGATGTCCCTGTATGCTTTTACGTGGATCTGTTTCCTGCTATGTACGCCATGGTTAGCCCAAACGCCAAAAAGGAATCATAAATATGTTGTCGTCATGGGCTTGGGTTTATCTACGATTTCTGCGTTTGGTATGTTTTTTACGTAATAATAAAATATTGAATTTATTATCAATATCATCAGTGTCGCATATTAATAGATACCTAACTTTTATCGTCCCTCGATATCAATTTACAATATTAAGGAAATCCATGTTATGTTCTAATTCTATGTTATATTAACCCAGTTAGTTTTTGGAATTTTTTACAATAATTTATAAAATATTTAATATCTATATCTTTCAGTGTTAGCGGCAGATAACAACCATGATTCATACTCGATTGGTTGCATAATCGCTGGCTTTGGGTTTGGAGCTGTGTCGTCATGTTGGGAGACGTCTGTTCAAGACTTCGTTGGCGCTCGCAAGTGGCCCAAACTTCATAGCACATTGGAGACGCTTTCAGCAAGCCTATTGGCCGTGTTTGTTATAGGTCTCTCTTTTATCATAGAAAAACCAAATGGTCCTCAGTTTGTAATGTTTATATTAGGAATAGTATTGGCGTGCGCATCTATTGTTTGGTTGATTATTGCCGCTGTTTCAATTTATTTAACAAAAGTAAGAACCATGAGATTAAGTAGAAAATATTTGTTTTAAAAAATAATTATTGGAGAATATTTATGCTGTTCGCAAAATATGTAATCATTGTGATATAATATATTTTAATTATTAATGTAAGTATCTAGGGAATGATTTTAAAGTCTAGTCTAGCCTAGAAAATGTATTTCGTCCAGGAGTGAGACATAAATAAATGTTTTTTAATTTAAAAGGAAATTTTTCATTACATTTTTTGTGTGTACTCTTGTATCATCAATCTAGTGTAATTTTTTTTTATTTTGAAAAATGCATCATTTACTAATGCCAATAGAAATTAATGAATTGTAAATATTAACATAATATAAGTGAAAATTATTTACTTGTTGTGGGAAATTCCAAGATAAGCAAAGATGTTAAATAAATTAATTTTACCTTAATCCCTGTAAACATATTTTCTAAAGGAAACAAGGATTATTTCTATAAAATTTGCAAACAATACCACGGAGATATGGAAACTAAATATATAAATAATTATAGATGGGTTATGAAAAGGAACAGCTTTGTTTTACTCAGAGTGATCTGTGGTTTTACTCCTCTTTGGCATTAGAAGTTAGAACTGAGATTAGTAATCAGACCGATTCTTTGGCACGTAATAATAATGTGAATTTTCTTAAGGGCTGCGAAACTGAAAATACTGGCTAAGCACAAGAATTTCCGAATAAAAAAAACATAATACAAACTTGCATGGTATAGTACAAGCACACCACGCTTTCACCCGCGTAACTTTTAATTCCGTAGCAAGTCTGGGATTGAAGTAGCCTATATGTTATACTTAACCGTTATCTATATGTACACCAAGTTTCACCATAATCAGTTCAGTAGTGATAGAGTAACAAACTAACATACATCTTTAAAAACTTTCGCATTTATAGTATTAGTAAGATAATATGAGACTAATCAGTCTACTATTTAGCAATGCCTTAAGATTAAAAAAAAATTTACGAGTGTAACCCATTATTTTAGGTAATCGGGCTTAGTTGAGTTATATTTGTTGTTGTTGTTGAGTTAGGTTTGTCTTTTTATTTGGGCACAAAGTTGGTGAAATCCAGATATATTTTTTTCGAATGAAGAAGTCATCATATAAACTCAATGATAAAATTAACGCAGGAAATTATGTGTCAACTTTATTTGTTTAACATCATCCGTAATCTATGTGTGGCAGTGTATGTAAATTACAAATGACTCGTCGGAGCTAACATGTGTCTCGAAAGCATTGATATTATCTCAGGACAACACAGATACACATTCGACTGAAAAGTCTACGCGATAAACGACAAGTCTCCAAAACGAACGAACGTAATATTACTTTTGTTACGTATAAAATGTGGCCATGGCTTTCAAGAAAGAAGAAAGCAAAATCATGTTTGTGTTATTTCTGGTGAGTACGAAATATTTATTGAACTTTTGCATGAGCTTATAATTGTAGATTATTTTTTGTTGAGACATTAAATTAATATTACAGGTTGGCGTCACTATCCAATTTGGTATAACAAGTGCTGAAAACTTTGATTGCAAAGGAAAGGCTTTTTATTGTTTAAATTCAACACACTTTATGATATGTGTTGATTTAGGTGACGGAATCTCAAGGACTGTTGAAGACTTCTTAATTCCATGTCCTCCACCAACATCTTGTACCGAAACAAATGTTTTTGAATGTGAATATCATACAATGACTACATCAGATCCGCCAATTCATCGAAGTTCAACGGGCAATTTAATTGGAACTAGCCATAATTCATTTTGGGAAGGCACAGACTTGACTACTGTTGCGCCTTTTTGGTATAAAAGTGAAGTCGAAATATCGGAACAATATTACAATACTAATCATCCTAGAAGTGAAAATGGCAATGAAATACTACCCATTATCGATATGACTTCAATGTATGATATTACAACCAAGCAAAAATCTAGTGATATTAATACGAATTTAGAAAACGAAACGCATCGTGCCTCGACAATAAATGAGCCAACAAAGGAAATTAGTAAAGATGATTATAACATAAATTCGAGTGTTCATATACAAAAACCCGAGCGACATGAACTGCATGAAAATACTGTACAATATAATACTGAATACACAAATAACGACCAAGACATTGAAACTAAAGGTATCACAAAATCCACAGATGGCTTTATTTATCTTACAACGTCGCCATATTATGAACAATATTTTGATACTGTTAGTGTAACGACAACGTCAGAGCATACTGAAGCTGAACTAACCATCGTGCCATATATATCATCACATCAGAAAGAATCTAGCGACCGCTCAAGTATCTATGACGAACGAAATGGGCAAATAACTGACAAAGCAAACATTAAAAATTCGTTAAATAGTGAAGGAGTTACAAGAACACCGGTTATTATAAAAATTGACGGTGAAAATTTAGGTATACAAACTAATTTAGAAGCTGATGTAACAACAAGCAGTTTTATAGGAACACTATATAATAAACAAGTGGAAATAAATTCTTCAGAGTACAATGATGATATGAAAATTATATCCAATTTATCTGCTGATGATAAAAATAATATATTAAACAAAAATACACATAGTACCGACACTGACTATGTTACTCAGCCTTGGACAATTATGAATGAAAATTTAATCACAATAAATCCTAATTATAATGTATTTGATATCACCCAATCAACTATTTCTACAGAAAATCCGTTGTTAACTTCAAGCTATGTTAAGGATAACACAGACATAAATGATTTTTATGAAACTACAGTCGTAATGGAAACAAGTAATGGATATCAAACCGAGAAGCACTTAGTCCCTAATATACAGAAAATAAATGATTTTAAGTTTAATTTTAACACAAAACCTACGTCCAACACAGACATTAAGAATAAAAAAGCGACCTCACTAGATAATGATGATAGTGTCACTAACATAAACAAACAATATACAATTCCCATTAAATCAGACAAGTATAAATTGCAGACTAATGTTTTTTCAGAGGATATGCAAGAAAATGTTTACACAAATTCTAGAACACCAGAAACTGAGAACATAAATCTAGATTTTGGAAAATTAAATACAAGTCATTCGATAAGGGATATCAGTACCAAAGCCATTTATTATCTGTCTATGGAAAATTCATCAGCCATTACAGTGAATCCGGAACACACTCTGCCACTCTCCACTATTCTTAATAATCAAGATGCTACTATTCCAATAAACGACACCAGAAAAATTAAGTTAAAAAATAGATTAATTTTTTCCAAAATGGCTGATTCAAAATTAAAAGCATCTGAACCTAGCATTGTAATTGCAAACACTGAATTACCATATTTTAATGATAACACTCAAGCCTTGAGTCAAAAGGTAAACAATGACTATACAACGACGTCGAAATATTATTTCAATGAAATAATCGTCACAAAAAAATTAAATATTCATGATGTTACTACGACATTTACGCCAAATTTAAAAACTGATTTGCCTTTCATCGAAGCTGTTACAGAAACTAGCAGTACGCAGCAGAAAATGGATGCACACATGCAGTTACACCAAGACTCTTCTACCACTGTAGATGACGAAAATAATCATATGCTTAGCTATCAAACAACTCAAACATACAGTAACAAAATATTGAATGTTACCAATGGCCTAGCCACGACGGAGTTTAAATCTAAATTGAGCCTAAACGAGAAATCAAGAAATAATTTATCTTTGTCGACACAATTGATGTCGGCTGGTGCAAAATCCTTGGATAATAACCCCGAACTATCATCTTATTCTGCTGAAATGGCATCATTATCGTCGTCAAATTCAGAAACTTTATTTCAAACAATATCTAACGAGGAACCATCCGGTTTCAAAATAAATAACTTTGATATAACACCAACAGAAATGATACATAACAGTTCTTCGGTATATAAACAAATAAAAAATGTGCCTATTACACCATCAAATGAACGAACCCATGTCCTATCAGAAAACATCAAAAGCAGTTTAATATTCGATGATACGGTTACAGTCACACATGGTTTTGACAATATGCGGACGAATTCACTTGTAGAAAAAACAGAATCAACCAATATTATAAATGAAGGAACCGAAACTACTGTAAACGAAGGTGTTTTTGGTATTTTCCCTTTCACATACAATTCAAATGATGTTACTTCAAATACACACACAGAATATTTTCCAAAAAATGTTTTCGGTTCAGCTACTAGTGTAGCTGATTCACTTCTTAGTAGAAGTAACAGTGACGCATTAGGTCATAACACATTTCAACAAAAAGGCATAAACACGAATGTATCAGAATCTTATTATGGAACCAGTTTGCCTGTATCATATAAATATGATAATTATATAGATACTATGGCTAAGACAGCACAGTCTTGGAATACCGCAGGACATACACAGAATCCGATAAAGAGTAATCAGAACGAAATTTACACTAGTCTTGGAGAATATTATCCTACGGAACCTCCACTAGGTGAATCTGTTAGTGAACAGTCCGAATTTCCATTGAAGATTTTCACTGATAAACATTATGGCTTAACTTTGGAAAACAATAATGATTATGAATACTTTATAAAAACCACACCCACCTATATTAAACAAGAAGTTAATAAAAATAAAACAAGTTCATTACCTCAAAAAAATGAATATGTAAGAGATATGAGTACGCACAATGTTACTACATCAAATAGTAGTACCAACCACGGTGGGGTTATCCCTAAAAACCAAACAGAGAATAATAAACTTATGATAAACAATCACTCTATAGGCATGATACCTGACACACATCAGAATGAGATAGAATTTGAATATGAAGAAAATCAGCAATCGACCCAAGATTTAGATTATAAAACATTCTCTACAGACGCAAATACAGCTACTGATATGGGTTTGAATATTCAAATTCAAGAAAATAGAATACAAACTACGCCTTATTATGAAATGGAAACTGGCCCTGGTAAAGTAAATATATCGAAATACAAAGATGAGTCACATGAAATTACAGGGTCTCAACAAGGAAGCACAAGCTCAAATGCAGGTAACAGTTTCGATATATCTTCAAATCCATACCTGCTGAGTAGAACTTCAATAATAAATGAAACAGACCGACTAAAAACCGAATACGTCAAGATTGTCGCGACGACTGTTGGTAATATCAATCAAGAAAATAATAAAAATGAAACAAGATCATTACCTCAAAGGATGAGAGAATTAAAGATTAATAAATTAATTATTAATCCCAACAATCATGTGGTTATTCTGAAAAACCAGACGGAAAATGATATACGCAATTACACTATAAATCTGTTACCTGACACAAATCGAAATGTAGGAAATGAAAATGAGCAATCGACCCAAGATTCCAATTTTCATACGTTTTCCACAGACCCGAATACAACTACAGAATTAAATGTGAACATTCAAATTGAAGACTACAGAGCACACGCTACACCTGATTATCAGGAGACAACTAGTCCTGGAGAAAAATATACATCCAAATACAAAGACGGCACCGAACAAGAAACTGCAGGGTCTCAAGGAAATATCATTAATATATCTTCCACTTGGTTTAGTAAAGACTCAATTACAACGGAACGCAGAGAAAATGAATATAGCAAGTTGACGTCGATTTCAGGTATTACTGAAGGTACCGTAAGAACAGAGACGATAAAGCCTTATATGCTCAAACCATATAATTTTTCCGCTTTCAGTCTAGTAAAGAAAAATAACGAAATGGCGTCGATTCCTACAGTTGCTAAACCAAATGCTTACGAGGTGATTAATTCAACATTATTGAGTGGTCATTTATCAAGTATAAAACCAAGTCAAGTTCAAAATTTCACAAAATCGAAAACGGGCATTGGAAATGATTATAAATCTAATATTACAAATTCACAAACAATAAAATTGCCTGAAGTACCCAAAACAGAAACTTCTATAAATACAAATCTATATGGCTTTAATTGTTTGAATCGTTTTCGTGGTAAATATTCCGATGCAAATAATTGTCAAAAGTTTTATATTTGTATTGGAAGGTTCCATCCTATAGTTGGGCAATGCCCTACTAATACAGTTTTCAGTGAGGATCTTAAGCAGTGTACGAGAAATTTATCCCATTGTATAAGAAATAACCAATTTCAATGTCTAAGGGCTGGAAGGTTCAGTGATATACATGACCTGGACTCATACTACATTTGTTTAAAAAATAAAAATAAATATATAAGATTTAAACTGAGGTGTCAAAAAGGTTATGTACTTAACAGAGCATCCGTTACTTGTATTGAGGTCACGAAATCACAGATTTCGCTTTCAAAGCAGGATTCCAATTCAAAAAGTAGTAGTAGCATAAGTGTGGATTCTGGGTCAGAAAATAATGGGAAGAAACCCCTAGAAAATTATTTTGCCTGTGTGGAAGAAGGAACATTTGCAGATCCGCAAGATTGTAGAACGTTTTATGTGTGTACGAAAAATTCTAAATCTGAATTTAGGCGAAGAAAGAAGAAATGTGATTCCGATGAAATTTTTCATAAGAAAAAGAAAAGGTGTGTCGATGCTGAAAGTTACGAGTGCGATTCCTAAGATATGTTTATAAATACACTTTAATTTGTATTACGTTTTTAACCTGTTTGTTTTATTTATTTTGTTTTTAATACACAAATAAAATTCTTGTTACAATAAAAACAGTTTTATTTTGTACTAGCGCTTAACCTTACGATATCACTCCATCTAATACTAAAAATATTTTTTATGTTATAAAAAAAATAAATAAAACGGATCTGTAGTTCCTGCAATTTCAAATAAAGAAACAACGACTCTTCAGCTTTATATTATTATTAGTATAGAAAAGAAAAATACTTAAACAAAATCTCTTGACATACATTATAATTACATAATACATATTATAATACTATCATTTATGTTGTAAAAAATCATTAATAAGTTATACAAATACTAAATTAACGTTTCTTAATTGTTTGCTGTATTCTTCGATAAATACAATCAGTCTTATACATTTGGAAAAACCAAGAAAAATTTGTAATTCTAATCCCTATTTCGTGGCCTTCTGTTCGCTGATCCGATGCCTTGCAAAAATTGATCTTCATCATCTCTTTGTAATGTAATACAGAATTTATTTGAGAAAAGTGTACAGCGAACAGCAGATTCCCCATGAAGGGGTCTTTGAGGGCAGAAATATGTGACTCGCCCAGGCCCTTGGTCTTCAGTTACAGCGAATTTATAGTTTTCACATTCATTGGATTTCACCCTTGTGTGAGATGCGGACAATCCATATCCATTAACGCGATTCGATTCGTCTTTGTTATTGTCATGTGCATAAAATTTATTCTGTGTAGAGGTATTATTTCCCAAAGGACATTTGTATTTATCAGGTGACGTGCATGCCCTCGTGTAACCGTTGAAAATTGTTTTTCCTGTACATTGAAATTTAAGGCCCTGGAAACGATTTTTATTTGGTATGCACATAATGTATCCTTTGCAGCCAGGGACGTTGGGATCGGCAATTCTTTCATTGCGATAACATCGAACATTTCTTGTTATTGAGGGATCGATGTAATTGTTTACATGCTCGCAAACCTCGTTTGATTCTTCATTGCACACGGTATTGGATGGACACAGAAAACCTGGTCCTGGCATATTGCCATCGTCACAAATTCTCAACCGTGAGACGCCGTCACAGATAAATCCATATGGACCACACTGTATTTTATTTGTGTAATAAAATCTTCCTCTCGCCTCGATTATCGGGAGAACCTACATAAAAAAATAATCAGTTTGAATATTTTTATATGATAAAATGTTAATAGGTATCTATTTTTTTAGTAAATTTTTGTCCACAGTTTCGCTATGTGAAAAGTACCTTTTTTCAGAATAAAAATCTCCTATCTCCCGACATAAAAATAGGTATCCAAAATATAAAGAAGATTGTATTCAAGTAACACAAACAAAGTTACTTTTACGTTCATACTTAATAAGTTGGGGTAGACAATTGATAATAATAATTTTAATTAATACGTTCAAAATTAAGAGGACGAATAGATTAGATACTTATTCATTATGATATGTTCTTATTAACATTGGTTTTACTTACCATTAACAAAACTATCCACCAAGATAAATATTTCCACATGTTTTTAAAATTAAAATACAATTTAACCATCACGAGACCTTGTATCTTTGAGACCTCTAGCAGTAAACTAACAGCGTAAGTAACTTTCTTCCGATCTTCGTATTTCGCATCCAATTATCATTTTTAACACCTCGGGTATGGAGAAATGGGTCCATGTCACTGGTTCATTGTGTCGCCTTGTCTTTGTTAACTTAGCGGGAATTAGTCATAGTTTTAGTGTTTTACATAGTCAAGCAAATATTTGACATGCCTGGAATGTTTACGCTTTATTGCTTGCCAAGTATATGCATTCTTATTATATGAGTCTTCTGTTTTTCGATAACAATTTTATTTATGCATAAAAACCAAATAAGTAGAATTTTTCTCATAAAATATGTTCATTTATCTTTACTCTTCAAAATAATGTGTAGTAAATAAAAGACAGATTATAACTAAATCATATATTTCGACTAATGCTAAAAACTAAATTAAATACACCTAATCATCATCCGAAGTATCACTGTCACTTCCCGAACTTGAAGACGTGTCCATTGGCGCGCCGGTTTTAGCCCTGTAAACGAAAATTGCGTTACAAAATTTCAGAAAGTCTCAAGTTTTTATAGTGAAGGAATCCTATGAGAGAGAGAGAGTACTAGAGAAACGCCTTTATTGAACTCGTCAAAATTAACGGAATTTTTTTTCAATCAGTACGGATGATATGTTGCATTGGTTATTTGTAAAGACAGTTTGAATGCGTTAAAATCTTCATTAAACAACGACGTCAATTACAAGAGCAGCACTACAAAAAAAACTAATTAGACTAATGAGAACAACGTGGTCAGGTTATTAACTCACAAATGGTAAGCTTCCGCGATGACCATAGCTGACGGGTGCAATGCAGACTGCAGTGCTTCTCTCGGCTCCTGCAGCAAAGTCTCCACTTCTTGCGCGGGCCGGTTCAGCATCACGCCCAACGTCTCCACGCACGCCGGTATCGCTTCTTCAAACCCACATTCCGCCAGGTACGTAACTGCGGTCTGATTTTTAATTGAAGAAATTGATTGTTACACCAATGAATAAAGAATATTAAATTCATTCATGTAATTTATATAAAATATTTGTGTGTTTTATGTATGTAAAAATAATATGTAGCCACTAAGTAATAAGAGTTTAAATGAGGTTCCATTGAAAGATAGAGAAGATGGTTTTACCATATTTTTGTAGGCAGATACATCTCATTGATAAAAACAATCCGTTGTAAACAGTAGATCACTGATGCATGATAAAAGATACAGTTGAACGTAATACTTGTGATGACAATAATAATAGCAGATGGCTTAAGATTTATTATAACAATCATATACCATTGACGTAAATACAATAAACGCTCTAACACATTTCTGTAAAGATGAATTTTGAATATACATTAGCAATAATTAAGAAGAAACAATGACACATAACGTATAACACTTGCTTATCCTAAAACATGTGATGAACGTTAAAGTAAATTCTTGTATGTCGGTAACTTAAAATTTTCGTGTTTTTCTTAAAGGATTCGAGACTTGCGTTCAAACGTCCATTGTGAGATTGTACATTCTGATGCACCTATCCCACAAAAGACGACCAAACGGACAATTACACGGATTTCCATTCCTCGTGGTTACCAATTACATGTCTTAGTTCGAGGGTTGTTCTTACGGAAAATCTACATTGAAGTACATTCAGAGACTCGAGAGTCATTTACAGGCGTAAGTTCTATTTATTATTTGGCTGTGGTTTTTAAATACTAATGCAGAGATAAGTTTTTATACTGAAGGTTAGATAAGTTATTCATTCAGATCAGGGACCGATAAAGTCTACAATTTTTATGGTAACTTTAGTAAAGTGATAAATATCTATAATATGTATGTGATATTATGAATAAGTAGAGAGCTCGAAGTTTGCATATGAGCATCCCGGGTGAACCGCCACCTGGGTACGATTTGTCACGACCAATGCAGCGGTTCACTAGGGACGACCATACGACGTGACGATCTTGATCGTATATATACAAATTACAAATACGATGCATCACGCAGATACGATTCAAAATAATAATGATTAATAAAAGTTGTTTGTAAGTTAAAATAGCCGAAACAATAGCCTGTAATGTGTAAGTACACCTTTTTCAAAATTTTAATCCAAAAATACTTCATAAAACTACCGAATTGATTTCGGTGCGTTTTTGGAAATTAAATAACACCTGAATGTTTTTATAATATAACAAATATGGACTTTTAAAATATGCAAGTAAACTCCTCTCTTAATTAGATCCTGAAACAAAATTAAGTTCATTTTTTTTGTACATAATATATGTTTACAACAATGTTATAAATTGTTCATCATATAATTAACAAGCTCGACGTACGTGTTGAGACATTCTGTGTGAGCCACCACCTGGGTTCGATGTATAACGACCAATGCAGCGGCTCGCTAACAATGTCAAAACAACATGAACTTATTAACGGAAACACACGATTACATAAAATACAATATGTAAGAATGTAAACAGCATCATTTGTATGTATTATTAATAACTAAAAAAAGACGTCGCTTATATGACATCAGTGACACACTTATCGTAAAAATGCACTTTATAAAAGATGTAAAGAGATTACAGAAAACAATAGCAGTAATATCGATGTTCGTGTCTAGACGATCGATGTTAGCCACCACCTGGGTACGATGTATTACGACCAATGCAGCGGCTGACTAGCAACGTCTATACAACGGTTATACCATACAAATGCAAGATTCATTCGAAATAAGTGTTTAAATTAACATCGAACATGAACTAAGCAGTATCATTAAAATCTTAATATTACTAAGTTAAATTACGTTGATATTGAAACGGATATAAAAACATTACACAAACAAACAAGGATTTTGTGTGCCGTGTACTATGCTGATAATTTGAAATTTATTAGTAGGTAAACAATCATCGGATCAATCACAAAGAGTGGATACAGGACTCGACGTCAGTGTTTAGACGTTCGAGGTGAGCCACCACCTGGGTACGATACATTACGACAATGCAGCGGTTCACTAGCAACGTCTATACAAAACATGCACGATTCTTGATTTTAATTGAATGTTTCAATTAATATCAATGAAAATCAAACATAAATAACTAAATTATGTCAGAATTCTTAGAAAAACAAAAATTAATTTAAGTGGTATAAAAACATAGTATGAATAATATGTTGTATAATATTTTTAACGACCACTGATGTTGTTGGCATACGAAATTCTTCAACATTCTAGCTCGATGGATAAAGTCCTTCGGCTCACGAGCTTGAAGTACATAACTTGTCGTTTGTGTCTAGACATTCGAGGTGAGCCACCACCTGGGTACGATATATTACGACCAATGCAGCGGTTCACTAGCAACGTCTATACAACGGTGATTTCATACAAGCGCAGAATTTATTTGGAAAAAGTATTTAAATTAATAACATTGAAAAACGACCAAATAATATTAGTACGTAAAATAATAAAATTACAAAGTTCAATTACGTTCACATTGAAGTTGAAATCAAACATAATACTATCGAGGAAATATAGGTGTGGCTATTTTTCCTTGATTGCACTATATTTTTAATGGCGAGACATTCAAGATTTTCCATTACTTGAGCTTCATAAATAATGATCAATTGACTTGTTCTGCATTTCACTATTATAGTCATTTCAATGAGAAAGTCCAGAACTAGACATTGGTGTCTAGACGTTCGAGGTAAGCCACCAACTGGGTACGATATATAACGAAAAAAATGCATCGTAAATTAGAAATTAGTGTTTAAATTTACGACATTGAAAATTAGTGAAATAATATCAGTATAAACTTAAAATTACTTCATTGAACGTAATTCAAGCTGTTATTGAAGGTAATATAAAACATAATCCTATCAATGAAAAATAATTGTGGTTATTTTTCGTTGATTGCACTATACTTTAAACGACTCGACGACATCTTCTGAGTTGAGGTATTCCGTTTTTTTCATTTGAGCTCAATGATTCGCCACAGCCCAATTCTTTGGATCTTTGGAAACATCCATATAATCCGTAAGTCCTGAACTCGGAGTCTGTGTTTAGACATTCGAGGTGAGCCACCACCTGGGTACGATGTATCACGACCAATGCAGCGGTTCACTAGCAATGTCTATACAACGGTTATATCATATAAACGCACGATTCATTTTTCGAAATTAGTCTTTAACATAATAACAATAAAAATTATTCGATGGCATTCATTCAAAATTAGTAAATTTAAAATTAACAATATTGTATATATCAACTAAATGACATCGGTAAATAACGTTGTTATTGAAGATGATATAAAACATAATACTATCAATGAAAAATAATTGTGGTTATTTTTCGTTGATTGCACTATATTTTAAACGACTCGACGACGTCTTCTGAGCTGAGATATTTCGTTTTATTTTTCATTTGAGCTCAATGATTCGCCACAGCCCAATTGTTTGGATCTTTGGATCTTTTGGAAACATCCATAAAATCAGTAAGTCCAGAACTCGGAGTTTGTGTTTAGACATTCGAGGTGAGCCACCACCTGGGTACGATACATTACGACCAATGCAGCGGTTCACTAGCAACGTCTATACAACGGTGATTTCATATAAGCGCAAGATTTATTTGGAAAAAAGTGTTTAAATTAATAACATTGAAAAACGACCAAATAATACCAGTACGTAAAATATTAAAATTACAAAGTTCAATAACGTTTACATTGAAGTTGAAATCAAACATAATACTATCAAGGAATTATAGTTGTGGCTATTTTTCCTTGATTGCACTATATTTTTAACGACAAGACGAGTTCTGCTGTGCTGAGACATTCCATATTTTCCATCACTTGAGCTTCATAAATCATGATCAATTGACTTGTTCTGCAGTTCGCTAGTATCGTCATTTCAATGAGAAAGTCAAGAATTAGACATTGGTGTCTAGACGTTCGAGGTGAGCCACTAACAGGGTACAACATATCACGACCAATGCAGCTGCTCACTAACAACCTCTATACAACGGTTAAAAAGTAGTAAATTTAAAATTAACAATATTGTATATTATATCACCTAAATGACATCGGTAAATAACGTTGTTATTGAAGATGATATAAAACATAATCCTATCAATGAAA
>LQNK01002983.1:0-13265 GCA_001586405.1 Phoebis sennae | reverse complement strand
TTAACAATATTGTATATTATATCACCTTAATGACATCGGTAAATAACGTTGTTATTGAAGATGATATAAAACATAATACTATCAATGAAAAATAATTGTGGTTATTTTTCGTTGATTGCACTATACTTTAAACGATTCGACGACGTCTTCAGAATTGAAATATTCCGTTTATTTTCATTTGAGCTCAATGATTCGCCGCAGCCCAATTCTTCGGATCTTTGGAAACATCCATGAAATCAATAAGTCCAGAGTTCGGAGTTTATGTCTAGACGTTCGAGGTGAGCCACCACCTGGGTACGATATATTACGACCAATGCAGCGGTTCACTAACAACGTCTATACAACGGTTATTAAATACACGCACGATTCATTTTTAAAATTAGTCTTTAACATATTAACAATAAAAATTATTCGAAGGCATTCATTCAAAATTAGTAAATTTAAAATTAACAGTTTTGTATATATCAACTAAATGACATCGGTAAATAAGGTTGTTATTGAAGATGATATAAAACATAATACTATCAATGAAAAATAATTGTGGTTATTTTTCGTTGATTGCACTATACTTTAAACGACTCGACGACGTCTTCTGAGTTGAGGTATTCCGTTTTTTTTCATTTGAGCTTAATGATTCGCCACAGCCCAATTCTTTGGATCTTTGGAAACATCCATAAAATCCGTAAGTCCTGAACTCGGAGTCTGTGTTTAGACGTTCAAGGTGAGCCACCACCTGGGTACGATGTATTACGACCAATGCAGCGGTTCACTAGCAACGTCTATACAACGGTTACATCATATAAACGCATCGTACATTAGAAATTAGTGTTTAAATTTACAACATTAAAAATCAATCAAATAATATGAGTACTTCTTAGAATTCCTTAATTAAACGTAATTTACGTTGACATTGAAGCTGATATAAAAACATAATACTATCAATGAAAAATAATTGTGGTTATTTTTCGTTGATTGCACTATATTTTAAACGACTCGACGACGTCTTCTGAGCTGAGATATTCTGATTTTTGATCATTCGCGCCTGATATATCGTAACCAATTCGATCGATCTTAGGCTCACTAGCATCGGCATTTAATTGAGTAAGCCAAGAACTTGACGTCTGTGTCTAGACGTTCGAGGTGAGCCACCACCTGGGTACGATGTATTACGACCAATGCAGCGGTTCACTAGCAACGTCTATACAACGATTATACCATACATATGCGCGATTCATTTATCGAAATTATGTTTCTTTCATTGAATTTTAACGATCGGGCGACGTCTGTTATACAGAGATATTTCAGATTCTTTCATCACTTGGTTTCAATTTGTCATGGCGAAATCATTTGCTCTCGGTTCCACTTACAACACCCATAAAATATAAGAGTCAAGAATTCGACGTCAGTGTTTAGACGTTCAAGGTGAGCCACCACCTGGGTACGATATATTTTTTTTTTTTTTTTTATTTATTTGGTTCACAAATTGGAACAAACACTTACTATCTCTAAACTAACATTTACACAACTAACTGTAAAATACGTGAATCAATAACAAGTTACGAGATTCTGGCGTTTTACTTTTGATTTATTGGGTTTGTTGACATGAGTCGATGTATGTTACAGAATAAGATTTATAATAGACTCAGGAGATATCACATAAAGAGAATAAACAGGAAAAAATATAAATTGATTGTAGTTTGTTCAATATATGATTCGTATCCTATCTTTCCGTATGGTAACCTCGTCCAAACTTTTACTACGAAGAAAGGCTGTCGTGCAGATCATTAGGAATATGTGTGTGTGTGAAGTTATAGTCCATAAAATATACCTAGATCTCTGCGACAGCAACCAATGAAACATTGCCAATATATTCCTGATTTTATTCCACAGAATAATATCGATATTTTAAATAGAACTTAATTAATATTTTAGATCTTAATCGGGCGGTATTAATATTTCTTCCGATTTTAATGTTTTTTACCTTGATCTCAATCTTTTATAAATAAACTTTGTGAAACTATAAAAATCTCTTTAATCTATCTCAACCCCGAACAATACCTTAAATTACCTCATTATACGCCATGACCGTGAAAGCGAGTAAAAGTGAGTCGATAATTTTGTTGTATCCTGTAAACCAGTGATTCACAAAGTAGTCTATATCGACCAAAGAAAATTTGGGGGTCTATGAAATGAAAGTCTAAATTTGGGGGTCTAAGTCAGGTCTACCGAACACGGGAAAACATGTCAAGGGGTCTACGATACAAAAAAGTTTGGGGAACTCTGCTGTAAACCCTAAGAAAATCAGTTTAACGTGTCACAGAGATCGAGCTATATCTGACGAAGTATGAATGTTAATACTCACAGCGGCGAGTCCCGGCTTGCCGAGCTCGGCGGCGCGGCGCGCGACGCGCAGCAGCGCTTGCGGGCGCGCGGGCACGCCACTCGCGCGCTCGCCGCGCAGCCGCCCCAGCCCCGCGCCCGCCGCCTCCCAACCCGCGTCATCCTTATCTTTCACGTCCGAACATAACTCTATTATATTCGTCAAAGACGACGCTGATAACCTGATAGATTACAAAATAAAGATAGAAGAGCATAATACGAAAAAAAAACGGGACGATCATATATAGTATAAAAGTAATTAGGATATAATTAATACGATGGCCATGCTTGTCTCGCGGGGTGTAAGAAGCGAAATAAACACATCGATATAAGAGATACGACAGACATGTTGGACGATCTGTAAATGGTGAAAGTGAATTATTGTAAATGGTTAAATACTTTTGCTTCACTGGCGACCGGCGCTCTTCCGCGTCGTTCTGTTCGTCCATCATTTGATCGAATTTCAGTATGTCGGCTGCCGCGGCACGGATTTTTTCTTTTACTGGTTCTTCTGTAAATGAAATTTTATTTATTATTATTGAATGATAATAAAATAATGGATGAGTATGCAATACTTTACATTTAAAATAGATCAATGGATCATTGATAGATTTTCCAAGGATGACATAAAAGTGTTTAATATTAATTAAAAAAATAATAATTTCTTTGAATGTTGTCGACAACTATACCGATATGTCTTCGTCTGATGTTCAATCATTTAAAGAGCAATTTTCATTTGAGACATTTTGATGTTGTAGATGTTACAGTTAGTGAATTAATATCAAGTGGACTGCTTGTTCCACGTGTCTGCTACAATAAAAAAAAACTTCATTTCAATGAAAAATGTTCTCACCTTGAGCAGAGTAGCAATTGCAGAAAGCTTCAAGCAGCCTTTCGAGCAACTTCACCCTCTTAGCGTGTCCGAACACCAGCAGCTGCGACCACGCCTCCGCCAGCCGCTCGCCCGATCCGTTTATTTCTAGCGTCTTTATTATCTACGGGATAAGGTTCAATTTTAATTTTATTAATTTATCCTCCAACTACTATTTTGGTATATTCTATTATAATATGTTAAGAAATCCAAAATACAAGCTTTGTTTAGTTTCGATTCTAATCCAATTTCTGCATTCAAATATTCTTATTCTTTTTAAATTATAAGAAATGAATAAATACATTTTATAATCTAATACTAAATATTATTTAACATTAGAATAAAAACTGATTGAATTGATTCATTTGCACACGTTTTAATGATCATTATATTGAACACATAAATTAATTTTTGATGCGATTTTAAAGTAAGAATGAACAAATCTGTCTATTTTTATTCATAATTTCCGTGTAAATCAGTTTTCACACTTTTTAAAACAATTCTTTCGTGGAATTATGTTTCACGTTTATGAGTATTAGGAATATTAAGATCTTAAAATTACCTCTTCCATAACTGATGGCTCTGGTACATAAATATTTGGTATTAACGTATCTAACAGCTGTGTCGTCCTTTCAAATGGTGCATGTCTGAAAAAATTTTTAAAGGAATGCATAAAATAGCATAAACTTATTGATAGATGTATTTATAAATAAATTTAAATTGCATAAATGTAGAAAAAAAAGTTTTAATATATTTTTGTTTAAAAGTGCTTATCCTTATGCTTTACAAAAATCTTTACTTTTTAATACAAATGAAATTGATATAATACCTGCAAGCAACAGTAACCAAATGTCTATAATAAATGCTCTCTTTATACGCGTCACCGACCAATTTGTAGTTGTCATCTTTCATTAACAGAGCATGTACTCGTTCTGCTAGGGTTATGTCCTGAAAATTAACATAGATTAATTTAAAAACAGATTTCATAATATAAGCAGTAATAATCTGAACTTGTTTACGTAAAAGAATTTGACATAAATGTAGTTTATGACTTAATTTTTCTGATCATCATCAACAGTATGATGAGTATATAAAAAATATACATACACTCAATCTTTTGTTTTTTTTTTAAGTTTTAATACAGTTGTTTGAATTTTGAATTATAAGTAGAATCATCCAAGCCTTAAAAGGCTTATCGATTGATAATAATTAATCTTAAATTTATTTAAATTGTAACATTTTAAACAAAAATTTTACAAAAAACATAAATCAAATAAATCGAACCCCTTAAAACATTCGGGTATGAATCAACTTAATATTAAATTAATATTTATTTTTAAAAATAAATTTCATTGTTACCTGTAAGTGTTCACTGCACACACCCATAGCGGTGATAAAGAAATGTGTATCCGATATATCAGATGGCTCTAAGCTGGCTCTACTTTCCAAATCACTTAGTATTGTTGTTAGTATGTCTACGCGCGGTCCCCCTGAAAAAAGAACAAACTTGTTTAATAAAGTTAATTAAATAACAAAAGGGTATTGTAAATTATATCATTTTTAAAAAATTACAGTGATGAGATTTTATCATTTTACTAAGTTGGTTACATAATCGTACTGAAATATTTTGAAATACCCGCAATCAAATGTCAGATTTGCGAGCCACAAATAAGGCATCCTCGATAGATTGATCACATAATTTTCAAGAATTCTGTATTTTTTGTATTAAGGTACTCATTTTCAAAAATCACCAATTTAAACAAAAATTGAACAAGAAATATAAATTCTATTATTTCTATTGTTATGCTTACTTTCTTTGCAGAACAAACACAGGAGATGATAATACGCGCCCAAGCCGGGTTGGATGTTAACTTGCTGAAACTCTTTGATGATTTGCAAAGCGAAAGTCTGCAATGTTTTGCCGCCGCCCCACGCCGATATTGACTTCAAACACGCCGTCAATGTGTCTTTGTTTGGTGAAAGACCCTGTTTAAAGAAACAGTTATTATAAATCATTATGTATGTCCACAAGGTAGAAAATTTAGAAAAATAAATAATTGATTATACTTTGAAAAAATACTCTGTATTTGCACAAAGTTCTTCAAAACTTAAAAAATGTGGCTATCAACTATTATTATCATTGCTAGTGATTTTTTTTGTGTGTTTTTCAATGCTAGCTTTTCCTTTTTTAATTTTATACTTGTATTTAGCTCCTTAATATTACAACAATATTAAGTTTTAGGCAAAAAGATCAGTTATTAATTATTATTGTATGTATTATCTTATTCAACCCACACTATTTAATAAAATTATATTATTATATATAATTGTCTTACCTGTTCATTCATTTGCAAAAGCAAACTTTTCATTGCTTCAATACGTAACGCAGTGCCCTCCTTCAAAAATCCGACGCAGCTAAGCAAAGAGTTATACACATCAGTTGATAAGGTCATTCCTTTTTCAATTGCCTCTTGAGCTAGGGCGTGAGCACGTTCAGCCTAAATTAAAAATTTAGCAATAATTATTTTTAATGATTTTTTAAAAAAAAGACAAACCAATCATAAAATTAAAAAAAAAAATTTTAAGATTGTTGCTTACCTGATAATATTTGGCCATTCCTTGAATAAGTGTACAATAAGCTTCTGGTGTTTTCGGTTCCATTGCAGCGAAAATTTTATCTGCAAGTCCACCCAACCTGAAAATAAAAAAAATTAAACACAATTAACTTTTATCTGGCAACATTAAAAGAAAAATGTCTTTACAAAGTTTAATAAGTTAAGTTTATACGTCATAAAAATGATCTTTTACCTCCATGTCGCAGCTTGTCTTTCCCTAGTGGCCGCAGCGAACCATCTTTCCTCCAACCATTCAGCCGCGATTGGTTCCTTCTCGTTATAGAAGCAGAGCAGTTGTAGGAGCGCTAGTTTCAACTCATTGTTAACACCCTCCGAACTACCCAGCAGCTGGTAAACTTTGATAGCATCTTCAAGAAGGGCGTTGTTGATTGTATAAATAAGGTCTTCTTCGGTTACCTGAAAAAATTAAAAAAAAAATTAAAATTCTCAAGTGATGAATGAAGATGAGTAAGGTTTGTAATGTTCCCAAAACATGTAAAATAAAATATTAACCTTGCTTTCGTCATTGTAAATCGGCCTGGGAGCATACGCATCTATTGGAGGATCTGCATTGACGTAAGGAGTTTTCATCTTCATCGGTGGATCCCATTCCCTTGTTGTGAACAACGTCGGCTGTTCATCTCTTATCCAAGAGGCCGCTTTCCGACCCGCCTCCGCAGACAACGCATACGCCCGCTTCCGATAATTCGACTGAGGTATGAGGAACGGATCATCATGGTACCTGAAATTAAATTTTAAAAATACTAAATAAAGTAAAGAGAGTCTTAAATATTTCAAATTACTTTAACAAATGAATATTAACTAACTAATCAATTCAAAAGATCGAAATATTATAAATTAAAATAATTGCTCAAGAAGAGGGCATGTGGTTGTCGGCCTCTCTCGATATTTCACAATTATAATGGATGTATTTGCTCCGCGTGGAAGGGAGGACCCTTTAACTAGCTAGACCTATGTATAGGTAATTAGTGCTCCCACTCCTCCCACCTCTCCCACCTGGGATACGCCCAAGATGGCGGATGCGCTGTTGCATACAAAATGCAGGACTCGCATCTGTATTGATTGCCGCATCGCAATATTATATGTAGCTATCGATAGCTATAGCAATTCAATTAAGATGGCGGACTGCGTCAAAATCGATATTCTTTAATTTTGACCACCAAAGTACGACCATGAAACGACGAACGATAAGATTAGACGTAACCCCTTTTATAAAAGAAAAATACATAAAACTAAGAGAAAAAAAATATTATCAAACAGAATGATACCTTTTTCTGATTTTTGTGAAAATCAAAGAGAAAAGAATTTAGAAATAATACTAGCTTAATACATCAAAAAGAAAAACGTTATGATGAAGATCGATTTAAATCCTTTCTTGGACTTCTGCATGTATAAAACCAAAATGGCGGACAATATGCAGTTATGAAGAATTAGCCTTAATTTGGCTTTGAAGTGAAATCCAAATGTCAAAATTTATAAGAGAAAAGAAGAGATTTGAGTTCAAGTAATCTATCAACCTTTTTTATATAAAATATGGTTCATCTTACCTCTTGAGGTTTATTCGAATGCAGGATAGGATGAAGAACAAAAACAGAGAGGATGTTGATTTAAAATTATTGATTAACACTGAGTTTAAATGTTTAAACTCTAAAAATGTACTAGTTGAATAAGAAAGATGTCTATTCTCAAGCCTGGTTGAAGCTGGAATGGCATAGGTAGCTGCAGTTAACTGCATTACGCCACCCTTTCCCCACCCCTCCCCGGGACGGCGGATGCTGCGCAGTTGCAATTTTATTGAATCCTAGATAGCATAGGTCAAAGGTAAGCTCTCAATAAAATCAATGCAAAGCTACCCCCACTCTTCCCCTGCATACGCCCAATATGGCGAACGACGCATCAGGCCTATAATTCATTTGTTAGTGAATTCAAAGAAAATGTGATAAATATTCAATGAATTTTCTTATTAAAAGAAAAGTATGACACCTGTCAATGATTCTAGTCAGTCATCCTCTGCATACACTGGATGTGTAGATCAATGTCTAGATTTTCTTTGTGATTTCAGACAAAAAGGAATAAATTTTCAAAACACACAGAAATTTGTTGTTAATGGAAAATTAATATATTCAGCAACAATTCAATAAAATCAATGAAAAACTATTCCCACATTTCCCTAGCCCAAATTGCAAACGATGCATCAAGTCTACAGTTTCTTTGTTAGGTTTTTATACAATGTGCAGAACTTAGTACATTTTATTATTATTAATAGTTAATTAGTACACACATTAACATTTCAATGAAATCACTGCAAAGCCACCCCAAGTCTCCCCCCCCATACGCCCAATATGGCAAACGACGCATCAAGTGTACATTTCCTTTGTTAGTGATTTCAGAGAAAAGGCAATTAATATTCATAAAATAAAAGTATGACAATTATCAACAATGCAAAACCACCCCAAATGCAATTGCCTCGCATACTCCTAATTTGGCAAACAATGTGTCCAGATCTTACTTGTTAGTGATTTCAGAGAAAAGATACAATAGAGATTTTTATATTTATAAATATGGATGCACTCGGTAACAAGTAAAATCAATCAAAACCCCCCCTTCCCCTGCCATACGCCCAATATGGCGGACGAAACGTCCAGTCTAGATTTTCTTTGTTAGGGATGACAGAAAATGAAGCATCCATGTTTCAGCAACTATAAATCAATGCAAATCTATCCCTACATTCTTCTAGATTAATATCTAAGCCTAGCATATGTACAAATAACAAACTACACATCAAGTCTAAACCTTCTTTGTTCGTGAGTTCAAACAATAGGTAATGAATGTTCAGAAAATAGTAAATTTTGATATCGTTATAGTAAACTAATGTGCACATTAACAATTTAACAAAATCAATGCAAGTCCATCCCCAATCTCACATAGCATATACAAAATATGGCGTAAAACAAATTGAATTTAGATTTTCTTTGTCATATAAATTTATTGATAATAAATTAATATTCTCCAACAATGTAAGAGAGTAGCTAAGCTCTTTTTAAGTGTGAAATGAATTATAGCTTACAGACATGGAATTTTGATAAAATAGTTAGTAAGAAAAACCATCAAGTGCTCATTGCACTTAGCAACTATATTGATGGTTGATATAGATTTTGTATACACACATTTAATGAGAAATAGCAATTATATTACATTTGTTTAATTGGAAGAGTACCGCTTTTATAAATACTAATAAGATTTGACTGTCAGCTTGTTAAAAGGCAAGGTATTTAGCTTTAAAGCCAGACTATTATTAACATGATAATCATTATTAGATATCATAAATATTTTCATATATCCCTTTTGGCAATATCCATAACATGGCAGTCGTAAACTCATTGCACGGTTTTAAATATAATAATAATAGTCATTGCTATGGAGTAACGTTTAGTTCAACCAATATGGCAGATGTAACAAAATGGCCGGCATTCAAAGTAAATGGTAAAGACACCCAATAACTAAAATCTAATGGTTTGAATGTTTTAGTTACATACAAGAAAATCACATGAGAATAAAACCACACCCTAATTAAAAAATTCTAGCACAATGATATGACGATAGTTTTTCGAAATTTAGTATTGCATGGACAATAAATACTAAAATAAGAGAATTTTCGCAAAAGGCATGAGATAGTTACACATACAAAATATTATAAAAATCAATTGAGAGGTCAACTTACTTGTAGTGTGGAGCTGTAGGGTCGACACCGACTGTCGCAGCCAACGCCTGGAGGATGTCTGTCGGTCCGCGGGGGATGCGCAGAGGGGGTGATATACCATCTATTGATTTTCCGCCCACAGGTAGCTTCTGCCCCTCCAAGGTAGACAAAGACCGGCAAATACGAGCTAGCCGCGCCCATTGCCTAAAATAAATTTATTAAATAGTGGATAATGAATTTTTATGACTTCGGGGTGTTCGTAGATATTTACCTATATGATTCGAATAACAAGTATATTAGGAGATAATTAATACAACACTTTATGCTTTGTATACAACAAAGCGTAAACATTAAAAGGGCTTAGTTTAATTAAGCTTTATTAAGTTCAATACTGAGAAAATAAAAATGTAAAATAAGAAACCAATAAGTGGATGCACAAAAACACTTACCTTTGTATCGTTATATTTGAATACATTTTGGGTTTTAATTACGCGTGACTTAAACTTATTAACGATTATTCCGATATAAATATAAATGGATAATTCTTGTATTTAGAATTTAATAAACCGCATAATGTTTCTCAAATTCTAACCAAAAACTTTATTGACTTGTTCGACTGACAGAACGTGAGACATTGACAAATGACAATTGACAGCTGATCGGGAATTTTATTTTTATATATGGCAACGAATCATAATCCTAGTCAATAAGTTTTTATCTATTTATATTATATCATACGTGTAGATCAAAATAAAGGACCCCAAATCCCGATGAAGAGGCAATTGTCTTGGTTTGGTAACATGACATTAAGCAGCGAATTTTATTAGTGGACGACACTAGAACAACTAAATGTCATAGACGCTCTGTCTGCTGCGCTTGGGTCGAAACTCGAATGCAAAAAAGAGCGGGAAGGATCTGATAAATGTAGATTGATGTGATGATCAATTAATATTGTTCAAAGTATTTTATTGGAATTAGACTAGACACCAAGATACTAAGATAACGATAACTATATAGTATTCACCCAAACTCGTTGCTTCACTAGTGCGACGAGGAATAAAATGTGTTTATATCTGCATTCCAGAATTATCACATCTCAATATACGGCAAATAATGGATGTGTGTTCATTCTTAAGTATATTTTATTTCTAACATGTTTCCTATAGAGATAAGTTGCTTAGTGTTTTTGGTCGCTCGTTCCTGTGACTTCTCATGTAAAATATATGTAACATACAAAAACGTTCACAGATGAAGAAAAGGAATACAGGAAGGATATTTTATTTAATACATATAAGTAGCACAAAATAACCAATCACTAATATAACAACAGAGTTAGTTTTTTAAAGACATATTGTACTTAATGTAAAATGTTAGAAAAAATAAAATAACAAATAATTACCTCTACTATAAATAATAAGATATCATACCTTCTTACGTTCAATTCATAAATACGCTATATTTAACAAATGCCTACTTGTTTACATATGCGATATATCTAACGGACAAGACCTATTTAATAAATTTTCGTAATAATAATTTTATTTATATAATATCAACGGATACATTTAAATTGAAAAAAACCACAAAGATTTTAACATAGTTTAATAGAATAATATTTTAGATCACAATGGCATATAACACAAAGGTGTTTAGTTAGTATCAACTATCAACTTTATTTGTCTTAGCCTTGGACTCATTTGTATGACGACATTTACATCTTCACACAAAATATAAACCCAGGAAATGTCTAATGAAAATAATGATAGCATAGCATTCATACAAACGAGATTACAAAACGATTACACATAGTAATGATGTTAAACTTAAATATAAAATATCTATTGAAGACGAGATGGCAGAATTATTCAATGTAACGTTTCCCGCTAAATTATCAATTGTAACCTGCACAGTGGTTGTTGGTTTCGGTTTTTGAGGACACTGAAAATAATCTTTGCTGACGCAGGCGCTCCCATTATATGCCATATTTTCAGGACATTCGACGAGTCTAGCCATAAAAATATCATTTAAATCTTTAACACACGAAATGTATGTTGTACAGTTTTCGTTAGAGGGTTCAATAATATCTTCTTCCTTGGTACAGTTGTAATTAGGCCAGCATTTATATTCTGTAATGTTTGTACACTGGTTATCTATGTGACTGTAAACGGAATGCTCAGGGCATACGAGATTGTATTGCATGAAACCCGCCGCACCTTTCAAGCACATCGTAAAACCACGGCATTCAGCTTCTGAATTATTTGGAAATCTTCCAGTCTCTGTACATGCGTTGCTAACATTATGAATGCCCTAATAGAAGAAAAATTAAAGTGACCATAAATAAAAAAAAACTAAATGAAGAAATACTTATGTTATTGTAACATTGGTAATTTTAGTATCGCTTACCAAAAACAAGAGAAATCCCAAAAACATAAACATTTTGTTCAGTTTAATTTCAAACCATGCTGATTTTCCACAACTCTTACTTTAATTAATAACGTCGAGATAGTGGTATAAGCTATGAGATCTTCATCAGACATGTTTACATCAAAGCGCCTAGTGATGTGCGATAAAAATGAACTTTTGTCGATTATAATTTTAAATTTTTTTTATTACATGTCTAGGTATTGTATTTTAGGTTGCTCTCCGGGTAAGAAAGTAACGCAGAAGGTACGGCACGTGATATACAAGACCTTACTCCTTGTATTATTTGTAATAACTTATTTACATATCAATGCTCAGTTTTCTTTTCTGCCGAAATGACGAAATTTCTTTTATGTCGAAAAAATACAAGGAATACTTGTGATGGGCTCGTGTCAGGGGTACACAATAAAAAAATTATAAAATTCCTAATTTATAGGTGATGTACATACATCTCTATGTTGACTTTAGATAAAAGATTTCATTTTATGTGTGTAGTTAGGACTTTAATAGTAATGAGTTTGCCAGCAGCTTATATTTTATTGCATTCTGTAACAAGGATGAGGATGGAGGCTTCTTCTATTAATTTACATATTATATTATATTTTTATGTATAAAAGTGTTCATATTTGTTTTTAAGCAAGAAAATGTAGATGTTGCAGTTTCTGCATCTTTGTACAATAATTCACATTTAAATTTCATTGACGGATTAACTAAGCCTTTTCTAGTTTGTGTTGAAAAATAAAAAAAACAGGCCAACTACAAAATAAAGAATAAAAAATATATCTTTTAATCGACTTCTATATGATATAATTTATTTAAATTATATTATTACAGTCCAGACTGGGCAAGTGGTGGTATAAGTACGTATTTAAAGTTACGAATGAAATATGCACTGATATAAAAACGTACGTGATGAAGAATAATCTCGTAATGAGTAAATAAGACTTCATATACACAATATTCTGCGCGTAATGTTTGCGTAAATTATTATTTATGAATTAGCTTTCCGACGGCAGCTTCGCTCGCGTGGACAACAAAATTCTGTTCAAGTTTCGTTAAAATCCAAACACCATGGACAACAAAATTCTGTTCAAGTTTCGTTAAAATCCAAACACCATGGACAACAAAATTCTGTTCAAGTTTCGTCAAAATCCAAAACCACAGACACACAAAAATTTTACTGATTGCATTTTTGGCATCTGCTGGTCGATTCTGTAAAACACGATTTTCGATTTCGAATCTCTTCTCGACTCTCACC
>LQNK01000362.1:277807-291058 GCA_001586405.1 Phoebis sennae | reverse complement strand
TGAGTGTACCGTGCCGCCTATTCACCCACTCCTTGAGGATTGGGCGCACAGCCGACACGGTAACCTAACCTAACCTAACCTAACCTAACCCAACCCTATGTCGGACTTGCACCGACTAAAACCCCTCGATGTTCCTTCACACACCTTGTGAGAGGTTCACGGGCACGCTATGGCATTCTTTCGCGAACCTCCCCGTGTCAGCCGCTTTACGCGGCCCCTCCGCGAGGGCAGGATTGAAGAAGCAGTGTCCATCCCAGTCTTCTTCTCGTCGTGGTCTTCCTGCAACTTGAGACCACAATCACCGCAGGGGACCGATTTGGTGGAGCAATGTGAATCCTTATCCATCCCCATATCCCCGAAAAGTTTATAAATGAGCGCACATCCGTGTAGTACATTTTTAATACCAGAGAAATAAGATTGAATTGATAAATACTGTTCGGATACTGTTTATTTAGAAGGTTCAGGTTATCGAAATTAACGGGAGCAATCCTATGGGCAGAAGCTAGTATCATTCTCATTTAAAAAAAAACTTGTTAAACTTTATTATTTTTCAAAGTTTATTGACTATTATCTTCACTACCAATCCAGTGTGTGAGAAATTTTTGAAAATTTAAAAATATTAATACTTCCAATAGGCATTCCTAGGACGGTATATTAATTTAGGATCGTATATAGGAACTTATATTTGTTTTAAGTAGAACTTTGTGCGTAGATAGCGATTTTCAAAAGAACAGACCAAAGTTATTTATAGAAATCTTTAATTAATATTCTTAATATCTAAAGTGTAAATTAATAATTATCCTAAATTGGCGACGCGTCTCAAGGTTTCCACAGCTTCAGCAGGCCGTCCTCGCTGTACGTCGCCAGCAGGTTCTGATGCGGGTGGTGCGTCATGCCGATGACCGCCTTCTCGTGCACCTGCGGAAGGACGCGGGTCAGTGGCGGCTCGCTCACGGGGCGCTACGGGACAGGGGACGGGGGGCAGGGGACAGGGACGGGGCACACTCACGTTGATGGTCCGCTCGAGCTTGCCGCTGGCGGCGCAGAAGGCGTACAGCACGAGGTCCTCGCCCACGCAGTACACGAGGCGGCCGCGCGCGCCCAGCGCCGCGCACACGAGCGCGCCGCCCTCCTCCTCGCGCCGCCCGCTCGACAGCGAGCGCACGATCTGCCCCTGCATGTTCATGATGACGACCGTGTTGGTGCGGTTGCACACGACGAAGTGCTCCGGGTTCTTGGGCATCAGCAGCAGCGAGTTGACCGGCGGCTCGCCCGAGCCGAGCGGCTTGAGCGTGGCCGTGCACTCGGCGGAGCGCACGGCCCACACCTTCACCGTGCCGTCGGACGACGCGCTCAGCACGGCGTGGCCGTCCGGCGTGAACGTCGCCTCGTTGACGAACGACGCGTGGCCGCGGAACTCCTTGAGGATCTTGCCCGACTTGAGGCCGTGGATGCGCACGGTGCGGTCGAACGACGCCGACAGCAGCTGCGAGCTGTCGCGCGTGAACTGCAGGCACGTCACGCCCTTGGCGTGCGCGCGCTCCAGCTTGCGCTGCACCTGCCCCGTCGACACCTTCCACACCTGCGACAAGGAGACGGTGAGCGCGCAGATAATATCGCAGACGGAAGCCCACAAGGGTGTGCGCAAACATAGCTACACTCTCTAGTCCTTTTCTCTCATTATCCGACTAAACGGCAGACCGCCTCGTACGGCAGAGATTGTATGCGGAACCGATTGCGATAGTGGTGATCTTGGCAGAATATTCCAATAACATATTTGAATGATCGCCCGAAAGCGGCTCACCTTGATCTTGCCGTCGTTGGAGCCGGCGGCGAGCGTGTCGGAGTCGCGCGCGAAGGCCAGGCTGAGCACGGCCTCCTCCATGCTCATGTACTCGTCGTGCGCCTGGTAGCGCAGGTCCTTGCGGATCTTGCCGGTGGTGAAGTTCCACACTTCCACGAGCCCGTCCACGGAGCCCGTCACCAGGTACTGCCCGTCGGGCGAGAACCTGCGCGGGCGTCAAACGAGTCTTACACGTGTTCAAATTACGAATACGTTTATGGAACGAACAGTCATGGATTGAGGTGGTACGGACATGTTTTGCGTTAGCCCGGTACCCACGTAAAGAAAGTCTTCAGGCAGACGACTTGGATTTCAAATGGCCAGAGAGACATGAAGAAGAACAGGGAATTCGATATTCGTTTTTTACAATATTCCAGGTTGCTAGGTATTGTTAAAATTATCCTTCATTAGTATTATTAATGATAGATAAATAAAATAAAAAATTGAAATCAAAGATCAATTATCAATAACATTGCACAATCAAAATTATTTTGTAGCTTTATATAATAAAAAATTGAAGCAAATATTCATTATTATATTAAAAGACAACTCACCTGGCACACTCAACATGTGACTTTTGACCAAATTTGATTATTTTGGATACTTGCGTGGGACACTTGTCGTCTTCTTCGTCTCTGATGGCAGCCTTACCTCGGAACAAGTCAATGGTTGTTCCTGTGAGGGCATGATTTATTCATCACTAACGGCAAAAAACTCACACGAAAGATTATAGATGTGAATGCATCTCGACAAAATCACACAAATTCATAAATAACTACAAATTTTTTTTATAATAGCTTACATAGTTTATCACTAATTATTATTTTTGAGTAAAATTCCTCTTTTTTACATGGCTCCAAGTATACGATTTGGGTCAATCATGCAGTATTTGTTGCATAATTAATTGTCATTAATTGGTATTGAAAACCAGCATTTAATTGATGAACGCTTAAAGGTATGGATTTATTCTTCCCCAAGGGATATCAGGGAGGGCACCGACCCGGCGGCAGCAGGCCCTGGTGCTGCTGCCACTTGAGCGCCTGCCCCAGCAGCGCCAGCAGGCGCGACGACGGCACCACGGACACCTCGCCCGCCAGCGCCGCCGCCAGCGCCGCGCGCCGCCACTCCTTGCCGCCGCCGCCGCCGCGCGCGCCGCCGTACGCCTCGCGCGGGTCGAAGTACGACCGCGACACCATGTTCTCTGAAATCCGACCGATATTCACTCCGCTCAAATTCAACCTTACAAAATTTTTCAATTTCAATTAATAGTTGTGATGCCCAATCACAGTTATGGAGTTAGGCTCTCCGAAGACAAAGTGACGCCCGAAACGAAAGGCAGATGTTAATGTTACGTATCATATTTTCTGCCTATAAAATTTTTAAATGGAAGATTTTTTCAAGCATACCTAGATGCATATATCTATCTGTCTCCTGTTGTTTCATGAGCAGGCAGGGTTGTGTCTGACGCAACAGTGTGCGAGCGGCGCCCAATTCACGCAGCTCGATGAGCTCCAGAACCACCTGCTCATACAGGTCCATCAATTTCTTATCGGGCAGCTTCAGGGATGCCGTGGCCTTCAGCACTGTGTCCCAGTGGCCATTGTTGATGTCTGCACAGAAGCCATCTACGCTGTCTACTGTGTTCAGTGATACACCTGTTTCTTCCTACAGCAATTAAATCAGTTATTTCTTAAAAAAAGTATAACACTATGTGCAAAGAATAAATATTTCAAAGTAGGCTTTAACCAGGCTCTCGTAACAAGTAATTTGCACTATTCTTTTTCACATACATGATTTTAGTTAATATAACATACTTTTAAAGTTAAGATAGCAAGAGCAGTCAGAAGAAGAGTAGCAAGAGAAATAACTATCTAATGTTCTAATAATAACCATACCTGTAATGTTTGCAATGTTTTCGTCAAATTAGATTCCTTAAGATACTGTTGAATCAAACGTATAACACTGAAAAAGATCATTAATTAATTACACTTTACACAATATAACACATCTCTGTGGCTATAATAATAATTAATCTATGTTTTTACCACCTAAACTTTACGCATAGGACTTACTCTGCGGATTCTATTTCAATAGACATAATGAAGCGATTAATTAATCACGTTAATAATTTTCATACGTCCACTTATTTAAGTAGTTTCAGGTTAAATTAAAAAATAATATTTTATTTCTATCTTTCCGCTTGTAAATAAAATGCTGCCAATTTAATATAGAACAAAAGTACTGAAGATACTGATTGTGATTACTGACAATTGACATCTGACAAGTCCAAAATGTTGCCATTTATATATGAACTTGATATAGTATATAGTTGATTTTAATTAAGATACGAAAAATAATTGATAACATTGATGAAAATTCAAATAACTTTATTTATGAAAAACATTGTACAAGTTGTAGTTAAAATGTATAAGATCCTCTATTTCATCTTGTGTGTAAGTTAGGCATGCAAAATTGTTATAGATCGGCTATTTGACTACGTATTTTTTTTGGTCTTAAAATGATTATTATTTGATTAAACAAATCAAATAAAAAAAATTAACCCCTGTAAAAATACAATTCAAAATTTACTTATTTTTGATCGAGTGAAATCGCTAGCCTGCCATGCTTTGCTGCCATTTTGCTTAACATTTTTTGAAAAATCATTGAAAAATCAGTGTGAAAACTGAAAACCCATCCTGTGGGTTTTCAGGATCAAATCCTAAACTATATACTATTATGTGTATATACTAGTCTCTATTGCTGCGTCCCGTCTGAAAACTGAATAAATAAGACGTTTCTTATGTAGGCTCTACACATCAAGAGACGCATCGGCCAATATCGCCAGACGCATCCGCCGTTGACAGACGTAGGTCATGCGCCTTGCAAAAACTTAATATGTAATGGAATTGAGACCGTAGTCCGTAGCCACACTTTTAAATTAAATAAATACTTTGTACTTCTTGAGTGTACATCTCAATAGAGTTCTTAAGAAATGGGAACAGATGAAGTTGTTGGATACTAGCTCTTTACTTCATTACATCTTAGAAACGGTGGTATTTAGGGAAAAAATCATTGATACCCTTTTTGTAGATAATTTTATGACCTACAATTTGTTTCTGAGGTAATTTGGCGATAAAGTGGCCGTTTTCGAGAAATTCACGAAAAACTCATTTTTTTAACCTTTAACCTCGGGTAAACTTTTTTGCCCCGGCCGGATCGAGTGGGAGTTGTAAAATTTTGTTTTTACATGTTATGAAAAATTTCATCCACTTTCAGCTTGTTCTGAATTTTAGTAGCTTCGAAGGTCTAAATTGAGCGAACTAATAGGAAATCAGACATGAGTCAACTAACCTATTGCATAACCCATTAGCTTCTAACTAGATATTTAACGTGGATACATTCGACTCTATCTGCTTCTAGCTAATTCTTTGAAGAATTTTATTAATTAATTTTATGTAAATATATAACATTTAGGTCATATTGATATGATATATCAGAACATACAACCTTTTCTTGTCTGCACTAAAACAAAATGCTCTTCTCGTTCGATAAAGAAAGAAGTTCGATGTTTGTATCGATTTGGCTATGAAGAAAAAAAAACATTTTAAGGATGTATTTATAAAAAATAAATATTTATAATTATTTGGAAATTGACTAATATTAAGGCGGTGCGGGCGGTGGGATGCGATCAGGAGTCGGGCGAGGCGTCTCGGTCGGGCGGCGTGCGGCGCAGCGCGGCCAGCGCGGGCAGGTCGGGCGGCGTGCGGCGCGCGCTCGCCACGTACGGGTGCTGCAGCGCCGCGCGCGCCGCCAGCCGCTCGCTGGGCTCGTAGCACAGCATGGCCTCGAACAGCTCGGCGGCGGCGGGCTCGGCGCGCGCGGCGGCGGGCAGCAGCAGGCGCGCGTCGCGGCGCGGCCAGCGCGGGAAGGCGGGCCGGAAGTCGGGCAGCAGGCGCGCGCCGGGCCACACGTCGTCGCCGGGCGTGCCCAGCGCGCGGAACACGCGGAACAGCTGGTCGATCTCGCTGTCCCCCGGGAACAGCGTTCTGCCGCTGGCCTGCGGACATACCGCCGAGCGCCATATTGAACACACGTCTAACTCAAACATTACATTTACATAATTAAAAAGAAAGTAATCTAATCGTAGTATTTGTAGGATATGTAGTAGTATTAATACTCCGCTTTGTTTTGTTGTCTTTGATACTTTCCACTATGTTCTTTCTATAGGAGCTGTATTTATTTTAGGGGGATTTGTACATTGTTATCCTTTATTTACAGAATTAACTCTTAATCCTTATTATTTAAAAATTCAATCTATTCAAATATTTTAATGGAGTTAATTTTAATTTTTTTTGTAAATGTGAAAGTTTAGATGTTTGTGTGCCGATCACGCCGCAACTGCTGAACGGATTTTGATGAAAATTCATATACAGATAGCTCAGGTAGAAGTTGGATTAGGTGATAGAATAATTTCATGTAATAGAAATTCATCAGAAACCGTCAACAGACCGACTGCGCACTGACCATTTCGGCATAAATGCAAGCAAGACTCCATATGTCGACGGCGGTGGAGTAGAACTTGGCGCCGAGCAGGATCTCGGGCGCGCGGTACCACAGCGTGACGACCTCGTGCGTGTAGGCGCGCACGGGGATGCCGAAGGCGCGCGCGAGCCCGAAGTCCGCCAGCTTGATGCGGCCCTCCGCGTCCACCAGCAGGTTCTGCGGCTTCAGGTCGCGGTGCAGCACGCGCTTCGAGTGGCAGTAGGCGATGCCCTCCAGAAGCTGCCGCAGATAACTCTGCCAAAAAATAATTACGACCATAAATAACATGAATGAATGCGATATTCCATTAACTAATAACCATGAAATGGTAAAATATGTTGAGACAAACGTTAGAAGAAGCCACTACTTGTAGTACTATGTTTTAAAAGTTACAATCACTGAGAGATTGTATGCCTGTGAAAATAAAAATAATGAAATAATTTTTAGCCTGATAACTTACAAATGGATATATTTGAATGCTTTTATATAGAGTATAACTCCATCACATAAAATGGAGCAGACAGATTATAAGTTACCACAAATACACACATAATATTGTCTGACTCTAATGTCACATTATACAATATTACAATAATGTTATGCTTCAGTCTCTTGTAGGGGTTCACCATGAGCAATGATTGCAAGAGTGGTGTGTACACTTGCTCCGCAGTTGTTCCCTAAGTAAGCCGACAGCAATCCAAATAGGATCCTAGGTATTTAACACATGACAACTGCGGGAGTGTCTAGACTCAATTTGACCATTGGAAAGTTTCTGTGACGAAATTGAAAGGTGCATGAAATTGACCTTTCTGCCAGCAGGCCACTACATACTCCAACACTAAGCAGAGAAAATCATGAAAGATTACAATGGGCTTATGAAAAAATTTACTTAATTGCACCATTTTTCATTTTTTTCTTTTTTTTTCGTAAAATTTTATATGGACCATCTAAAGAAGAGTGAATATTGATTCTAGGATAGATTAAAGACATAAAATATATTTTATTCCGGTCCATACAGATATGCAGAACTATTTTTGTTTACCTTAACTAAATCCAGCCTTAGAGGACCTTTAGTGAGGTCCATTAATTTTTTAAGATCCATGTGCATAAACTCAAACACTAGAAACAGTTTGGCATCTGTGAGTATAACATCTAAAAGCTGCACTACTGAAGGGTGCCTTAGATCTCGAAGGACTGATATCTCACGCAGAGCTGTTGAAGGGACCCCTTCTGGTTCACTGAAAAGTTATTTATACATGCAACAATTTATCAGACTGTATCAAAAATACACATTACACATTTGATAAATAAAAAAACACTATCAGGTTAAGTAGCTGTCAACTTTCGCGCCAAAACTTACTTTTCGAGTTTGATTTTTTTAAGGGCAATTTCTTTACCCGATTTTCTATCTTCCGCCTTATAAACAACCCCATATGTACCTTCACCGATCTTTTCAACATTCAAAAAATTTTCCATTTATTGATAATTCTCCCTATGATTCTTCGAAAGTTTCAATTACTATACATCGATACTTGACACAACACAACATTGAATATACACAATTGAGAAATGTCGTACTCATAATTTGACAACTGACATTTGACAAATAGACTGGTCACCGCGCCGTCTTGTACAAAATCAAACATAATGCCCATGCACAGATCAAATAACGCCAGACTGTGCTTTGTTTACGAGTTACTACTTTAGTTGAGTTACTATTGACTAGCAGTAGAAAATAATTAGCTGAAAGAGAATTTGAAGAACCATACAAAGGACATTCATATACCAAAAGCTACACTTAAAATAGTCATTAATGTTGATATACCCTAAATAATCGTTTCTGTTTTTTCCGACTTCCCAATCAAAGCAGGCGATTATCGATTCGGGGTGTATTTTTTACTTAACTATTTTTATGTCCATAGTAAATTACAATAATGATAATTATTTTATTGTAATGACTAGCTTTAAGCGTCCTATTGTAGCTACAAAGTGAATAAATAAATGAATTGAAACGAAAAATGCTTATCATGTCTGTTAACTTTTCACAATAAGTTTATTTAAAATATAAACGCAGGTGTAGTTATTTATTAATATTCGGAAATAAATCCGGTTAAAATTATGTAAAGTCGTATCTTTTGGAGTTGTAAAACGTCACAGAGATGTACATTGATTACTACTAGCCAACTATCAATAATTGTATTAACATTTTTTGATAGAAAGTATAATTTTCAAGTACTTATTTGGATATTTTTAAAAGTATTCTAGTATCATTTCTAAAAAATAATGCCACACCTGCACCGTCCCATTGGCCCGCGTCGCGTAGGTATAACTTGTTCTACATATAAATCAAAAACTAATTGACATAACAAAATCATTTTTCCAACAGTATTTATTACTTTTGACAGAATATGACTGCTCGGTTGGCGCAGTGGATACGTCGCGTCAGTGTCTATTGCGCCGGAGGGTGTGGGTTCGATTCCCACGGGTAGAAAATTATGATGTGATGAATATTGTAATTTTCTACTGTCTGGGTGTTGTTATCTATAGTATGTATGTATTTACAAAAAAAAAAAAGTATGTTTAAGTATGTCTATCAGTTATCTGGTTTCCATAGTACAAGCGTTGCTTAGTTTGGGACTAGATGGCGTTGTGTAAAATGTCCGAGAATATTTATTTATATTTATATTTATTTATTTAATATGGAAGGCTTAAATCTTCATTGTGATCATGTTGTATAGCATTAACTAGTTACACTTTCTAGTATATCCAGGAATGTAAATTACTCAAAATTTCAGATGAGTAACAGTGAACAGAAATAAAATATTGCAACATAAACTTGTTTAATGACTAAACTAGAGTAATGTTTTCTAATTGTGTGATGAGGTCCATGTGCTTGAAGGAGTCCGGAGCTTTAGTGAATGATTGCAGTAGTTTTAGCTTTTCCTCCTCTTTGCCATTGTAGTACATCTGGAACTGGTTAGCTAGGCACTGAGCTTCTTTACCATTCAGAACATTCTATAAACAGAAAAAATTTTATTAATGATTGTGACATTCAACATACCCCAGTTAAAATATTGTAACTACAAGCATACCTTGTCATATTCACCCCGCATCAACACAATGCCTTTGTCTTCCAGCTCAGTGTAGTGCATCATGGTTAAACATTCTGGTGCATTCTCTTTATGTACCTGTGTATTGAAAGTTGAGCAAAATTTTATAATTTTTTAACAATGTGTAAGGATTTTGCATAATTTCTTTCAACTAAATGCATAACAAACCTGAAAAGCCAGAAGTGGAGTGAAATGTACAGCGTGACCATAACTCTGGCACAGCATGAACTCATAGCCCTGCTCCCGCGGAAGTGGGAAGAGAAAGGTAGGATATTCTACCATTCTCTCTTTAATTTCTTTGTACAGAGGTAAGGGGATGGTAGCAGATATAACTTCCTTATCTTTATGGTACTCTTGCCAAATTGTTTGTATTTCTGATGCATCTTTATCCTGGACAAGTTCTATTTTAAATATATCATTAAGCTTTTTATCTTCAGCTGCCATTTTGTCGGTCATTTCCTTTTTTGGATTCAGTACTGAAGAAAATTGCCTGAAACATTATTTTAAATTGCAAATTAAAAAGATCAAGGAATTACCAATTATGACCAGTAGTACTTGTCTATTTTTCGGAATAATTACCTAGTATCCACAGAAGCAAATTTCTTTTTTTTCTCTTGCTCTCTAGTCTTTTCCTGATCTTCTAGCCTTTTTAGAAATTCTTCTGGTGATGTTTTTTGCAATGCTGCAATTCGTTCGGCATATTTTTCAAAATAAGGATTACTTTTTAGATTTTCCATAGCCTTTTCGCACTTGCTCGCCGTCGTCATTATATTATTTGACCTAGCAATTTTATAAATATTACGTGTTACACACCTTAAACAAACTGCCATAGCAGTGTCTGAAGGTTAAGATATTAAAGTTCTATCGATTACAGAATTTAATAATTTAATAATTATTATATAAACATTTTTACATCATGGGATCAATCGTAACTCGTTAAATTATTTTGTCATCCGCCTTCAAGTGTCAACTGTCAACTGCAGCACAGATCAATGTACTCTGTGGCACAGATAAAGCAAATATACTATTTCAAGTGTCAAAAGTCAAAACTAGCATTAGAATACAATACAATTTTAGTGTAAAATAATATTATGTTGTATTAATGAAGTCATTCAAGTGCTAATCATAACATTAACTAATGACGATATATATTAAGATATATATCGCCATCAGGTATTGTGATGATTAGTTCAACTATGCAAATGTATTACAACTTATTAATTATTACAATAGACGTAACAATAAATCCCCAAGTATACATGTACCCTATCCTTGTATACGTTATAATATGATTCTTATAAACCTTAATATGCTATGTATACCCAATGACAGTTTACAATTGACAAATCATTGACATAATTATTTCAGAAGAAATCTCATGTCTCAATGTCTGTCGTCTATGATTTCTTATTGAATATTGACTGATACAGGCTGCGATATGAAAATATCTTGAAATTATATTATTAGTGATCAAAAAACATTGTTAATTTATTAAGAGAACTATATTTTTATGCTAAGGTAAGCTTTAAACACTCAATGATCTCTATTCTATTATGAATTTAAAACAAGACTACGAGGAGGTCGGAGGCTTTACTACTGTGGGTCGTAATAAGATTTATTTTATTTCTCTTTAAAATAAATAAAATAATTACTTTATTCATCTTAAAATGATTAATTTGATATTTATGTTATTGTCTAAAACCAAGTTTTCATGGATTACCTATATATCAATTATTAATTAATACTTAAATATTATAAACTAGGTTTTTAAGAAAATATATTTTTTTTCAATTATTTCAGTACAATAAGTAAGAAAAATGATAACAATGGTGGAAATGCGAATTGTGTGTACACGGTGAGAAGGGGCGCGGGGCCATGGCGGAGCCCGAGGCGGCGCCCGCCGGCCTCGCTGATGCCGTGCTGCTGGCACCACTCACCGAGGACTCCTTCCTACACAACCTGCATGTGCGCTATAAAAGGGATATTATATACGTTAGTAACACATCATACTTTTTTTAAACAATAATATTTGGGGGTGGTGGCTCCTCAAATGTAATGGAAGGAGGAAAAAATAAATTCGCGAATAAATAATTAAATGAGGTATAATAGGTTTTTAACTTATAAACCTCGATAAGTTTTAGTCTAGCACTAACAAATTTTACTTTACACCATGGAAAATGTGTCACACAAATGTTGAGAGACTATAATACAAGACTGTACATAAAATTCATACAGTATTTGTTTGTGCAGAGGGCATATTATAATTGAACTTTTTAATTTTATTTTCACTAGATAAGATAAATAAAAATCCTGCATCCTGCAAGAGCTCAACTTGTCAGCGACAATTAGTTTACCTGTCTTTAATACTTATGCGACTCTTATTAATTATTAGTCTTAATATGAGTTACAGAGTCGGTATATTATTTGCCATATTTAGCTTTTTGGTATGACTTGCTTTATGTGATGTGTAGACATATGTGGGTAATGCCTTGGTGTCGGTGAACCCGTGCCGGCCGCTGCCGCTGTACACTGCCGAGCTGGTGCGCACATACCTCGCCCGACCTCCCTACCTGCTACCTCCACATTTGTAAGTATTTGATCAGCAATAATACAATCCATATTCTATGAATAAATATTATATAAATAATCCATGTGCCAATGACAATCTAATAAGAAAACTTGAATTATCAGTAAAAATTTGCAACCAAACTGTTGTTTTTGTGATAGCATCAAAAGTAGTTGTTGGAAGCAGAAACCACTGGAGTTTCCTGTCAATTCTCTGGGTAGTAACAATTCTCATAACTGGAGTTTCCTGTCAATTCTCTGGGTAGTAACAATTCTCATAACTGGTTTTAGATTTAAAAAATATTAAATTCAGAAGAGCTCGTAGTCAGATCAATGAAATAAAGATTATTTTGTTGTTTGTTAGATATAACTATAATAATAATTTTGCAAACGGTTTCTTTGCATTTCCTACAAGCATTTCTATTATTGTTCGATTTGTCTCTTAGTTAATGAAAATAAATAACAATCCTTCTCGTCGCCAGGTATGCAATAACGGCCACCGCGTACAGATGGGTTCGCGACCGCAACGAAAACCAATGTATCGTCATCACAGGTGAGCCGCCGGGGCACCCGGCACCCTAATGAGCTAGCTAGCTGTCCCCGGACTGTTTTTCTGCCTTTATGCTCTAAAAAGCGACATTGATTCTTTTTATTGCCGTCACATGTTTTACAGCTTAAAACATAGGTTGGTGTGTAAAAAGGAAATTGGCATTTATTTTTTTTTTTAATTTTAACGTTCTTTCGGGCCGTAGAGCTCGAATGAACACATTTTTTTAATTGGTCCGCTAACTGGACGTAACAACTACAGCATGTGATAACGGAAGCAGAATATTTTGTGAAAGGAGAAGTCGACCGTCCTAATAAAAGCTAACACAACATGCAAAAAATGAATACACTTAAACGATCACCTTAAATAGCGAGTAAAAATAATTTTATAATATTACATACTTTTTAGAAAGAAAGTTTTTATAAAAAATAAATCAGTCGAAACGATCGAGCCGACGACGGTCCCGTATATGGATTTATTTTCGCCGACGACCCAATGTGACACGTTCGGCGGGCGGCTCGGTTGGCAGGTGAGAGCGGCTCGGGCAAGACGGAGGCGGCGCGCGTGTGCCTGCAGTGCGCCGTGGTGGCGGGCGCGGGCGGCGCGGCGGGCGCGGGCGGCGCGGGGGGCGCGGGCGGCGGCGC
>LQNK01000362.1:206299-236140 GCA_001586405.1 Phoebis sennae | reverse complement strand
CGGTACTCGCGCGTGTTCAGCCGCTTGCCGTCCGTGGAGTAGATCGGCTCCGGCGACGGCGACCTGCCACCCAGGAAACCTTTAGCACGCCACTCTTGCGACGACCCTCATTTTTAAAACAACTTAATTCTATAAAATTAACCTCTATGAAAGAATGATATTATAGTAGCTTTAGTCCATCTCGAACACAAAGAGGCAAAGAAGATAAATCATGTTTATATTGTAATCTGTATAGTCTCGAAAAAAATTGGGGATAATGAGTGTACTAGGCACAACCCATTGCAAAGATATTAGTTAATTACTATTCATCAACATTGCATTACATTTAACAAAAATGAAAGATATATAAATAAAAATTAATTTTATAATAATGGTCTCCCACGCCCCGTACTTCAAATGGCAATATAGTGTACGCGCGACTCCCGCACTTCCCGCATTAACGCATACAAAATCAGAAAATGAAATAAAAAAAAGAAGAACTAAAAATAAACATTAAAACTCGTCATGTATGCTGCTATTGTGAAATAGCATATGTTGTGGATCAGTAGATCCTCAACGCTGTTTATTCTGCCATAAGCCAGGGGTCTTATATTATCCACATATTAACCCCGAATTTTTTACAACATGAAAAAAATACAACTTAGTGTAAACTGTCTAATTTCAATAAGAAATTATTAATCGCTTTATAATAAATAAAACTAAATTAAATCAAATTAAGATGAGTCCTACTTATTTTACCTTTGTGTTTGAGATGAACTATACCATAATTGCAAAATAATATTAAAATTCATAATTAATAATCATAAAACTAAAGCTATATTTTTAGTCAAAACAATAATTGTCTAAGTAATGTAAATGACATAATATAATTTAATATATTTTATGATATCCATATCAATGTGTTTGGGACCATGTTTGGTGCAAAATACTATTAATAAGACAGTGTTATTATTTATAATTTCAATTAATTATTTTCAGTTTGCTAATCTGGCAATGCACGGGAATTGGACCGGTGACTCTACTGTCTCTATGCAGTTGTAATATTCCATTTTATTAAAAATGGAATTAACTTTAGTTCCATGGAATAAAAAATGTGCTACTTTACTTAATTTTATGCTGAAATGTCATTTAAAAAATATATTGATTATTAATTTCTATTCATTAAAAAAACAGACAGAATCAATACTGAATAGCATTATAGATTAATGTCTTATTTCTCGATTGATTATAATATAAATCACAAACATATTATGTTGACAAAAATTTGAATAGCAAACTTTATTTATTTATTAAAAAAAAATATTTATTTGTTCAGTATTGATACTTAGGGAGTTATTTTTTTAAATACCAATATACATGTCGTTAAACTACTGTTATTGTAATTCATAAAATTAGTTTTAAAAATGAATGAATAATTCAACATTGTATATTGGCGGCAACGAACGAGTCCCACGATCACACAGTCAAGTTGTGTGTTCGTGCGGCCCGGGCCTAGCGTACGCGTACGTCCTGAGACCTGACCTAACGCCCTGAGAAGAGAATAATTCAATTAAATGCTGAAACATCAATACGATTAGCGCTGAAAAGTCGGTTAAATCAACCTGAAAATTTAAGTTTAATTGAATTATTGCGTGCGGTCGCGACCTGCGGAGACAAACATTAGTGAGGTCTGTGGGGCGGTTACGTAAGGTAGCTAGTAATAAGTGATGTGTTGATACTCAGGTGTCCGGGTACCTCTCCTCCACGTTGGCCGGGATGCCCAGGTCGCCGGAGCGCAGCTTGCGGGACACCTCCTCGATCTGCAGCTGCACTGCAAGCGAGCGGGTCGAGCACGCGCCATTAGAAACACGAAACCTTACCTAACTACGCACGTATGTGCGCGTAGTCTAACGATTGCACTTTAAAAAGGTGCAATTTAAAATAATTGTTTTCTATTAATCGAATTGAATTAAAATTTTTAAATAAAGAAATAGTAAATTAATTAAGCTGGAAATATTTTTTAAAATCATTAAATAAATTATGGTTATTGATTAGTTCTTGGTAATTAATTGAACCTGAATTTGAGGAAATAAAAATATTAGACATAATTAATGATTAATTATGCTGAAAATAAAATTAATATTTCAGAATATAATTCCTAGAGACACAAATTAATAAAAATATCATTAACTATTATAAAAAATAAAAATTAATGCATAATTCAATATATTAAAATATGGCTGCAATCTACAGCAGTAGCTTTTTATAGTATTTTGTTATTTCAAAATGTGTATAAATTATTCAAAATAAATTAGTAAAACATTGAGATAAGACATTTTTTTCTATAAAACAATCCGATTTGAATTCTGTAAAAAGCTACCTCTTGTATTTTCTAAGTTTATTATGTTTGTCATTTCAGCTATATTGATAATAATTTTCGCATTTTATTTATTAATTTTCATAATGAAAAACTATGCCAATACTGATATTTTCAATGTAACCACATCAAAGTGTGTTTCTTCTAAAACTGATGCCAATATCTAAAATTAAGTTCAATCATCAATTTATAACTTGTATTGTACTCAATCAATGTAATAATTAAACATTGGCACAGTCTCCTAACTATCCTTATTTCTATTTTCTGTAGTTAACATTAGGTGTACACTCAACCGATGCTTTCATAAGTATCTCCTTGAGAGTTCACGATTTTTATTTAAATAGATCATCATTAAAGAGTGATATATAAGCAAAGCATTGTTTCAGTATGCATTGATTATCTTCAAACTAGTGTGTGTGTGTGTGTGTGAGGGTAGCGTGTGTAACAGGTGCGGACACTCACACAAGTACTGCTCCTCCTGCTCCTTGGTGAGCGTGGAGGGCAGCACGGTGGGCAGGCCGGGGATGAAGGTCTTGTCGTGCTCCGAGCCCATCCAGCGCGTGCGGCGCCGGCGCGCGCGCCGCTCCGCCGGCGTCTCGCCTTCGGGACCTGCACCACACATGCCTTACAACCTTATAGATTACTGGCTTACCTCCGCGGCCTCACCCGCGTAAATCTCCCGTTCCCGTAGGAATTTCGGAATAGAAGTTAGATCAATAAAAGTTATCCTATCTCGTAATCCATCTAAAGGCCTATACACAAAATTTCATCAAAACATTTCAGAAGTTGTGACAAGATTGAGACACAAACATGCAAACTTCCTCATTTAAAATATTAATAGGATAGTAGAATCAGTGTAGGATCTTTGAATAGTGACAACATTAATCTTATATTAGATCTCCTTAAACAACAACTATAATATTTAGATATAAAAATTATAGAGTCAAAAATAGAAAACATCACAATGCGTCCTGCAGTAAACCAATGGATATAGAGGAAATGTGAACTATGACATATAGTCATTGAAATAGTCACTAGAATCTTCCTTATTATGACATATTAGCAAGGAACAGACTGCACATGTCTGCTCACTGTGTTGGTGCTCACCCAAGCCGTCCTCCTTGTCGTCATCAGGGTGGTGGTCCATCAGCATCTTGTCCCGGTAGCGCGACTCGGTGCGCGCCTGCAGCAGCTCGAGCTTCTGCTGCACGGAGGTGGGCGGCGGGATGGCCGTGGCGGCGGACAGCGCGGCCGCCGCCGCCGCCGCGGGCTGCACCGGCGCCGCCATGCGACGCTGCGCCACGAAGCTCTGCCGGCACGTGAGCAGCACAATACAATAATATACAAGATTCGGATACAGATATTAAAATATTTCTAATAGTTTTGGTTATAGATATTAATTAGATCTTTGAGGAATCACAGAAATAAAATGCAAATAACTAAGTAACAGTACAAAACACGTCATGCAAAGGGCACAGGCAACTAGTGACTTGGCTGATCTAAAACAATAAAATATAATATTTCATATTAACAATAAAATATAATTTGTCATAAAATTTCTCCTTTAGATTTGATTATGCTTATGGATACATTTTTATATCAGATATCCAATAGTTTCGATAGTTACGGATACAGAGCTCTTTAACATCTATTTTCAAATAACCCTTATCTATGTAATACAATCGATAAAAGTTTATAAAGTAAATCAGAATACATATCAGTTAAATACAAACCTGCAGTTAAGTTTAACTTGGAGGTTATGGTTTAAAAATAAATAACATATTTAGTGTTTTGTGGCACTTACATAATTTTCTTTTTATTAGTACAGTGAATTGGATAAGGATCACATATCTTACCGCAATATTGATGTAGTTCTATAAATAAATAAAACATTTTGAAAACTTTATGACTTAAAAGGATTGTATAAATAATAAAAATGATATAAAATTTACCTGAACTTCTAAAGCATTGTGCTGCAATATACCACTAATTTAAATAATAAAATGTTACACTCACTTTGTGTTACAAAATAAGCCATAAACCATTAATTTGGTACAACATTTTTGAAGAACAAAACTCTTAAATATAAAGTCTCATAGATCTCCGTTTTGTGAATGTTGTATTGTAATAGGTTGGTTTATAAGTGAAATGAAATACCTGAGCTACAGCAGCGGCAGCCAGGATAGCAGCTTGTGTGGCCGGGTTGATGTTGCCATTGGTAGTGACCTGCCGAGCTGTGGCCTTTGTGGTTGTTCCCACCATCTGGTCTAACAAGGCAATGGTACCATCTCTGGAAGAAAATGACATAAGAGTAAATTTCTGCTCAATGTAGTGTAAAGCATCAGTAATTAATCCTTAAATTAAAATTATTTTATACCTGTCTTTAGATTTTCTTCCCCGACTTCTAGAGCGCGAGCGACTCCTACTGCTTCGCTTCTTCTCTCTGTGGCGTTCCCGGCTGCGGCTTCTCTCACGTTCCTTGCTGCCTCGCCTGAAATATAATTAACTGATCAGTCATCTAACCACTTCAAATACAAATCCTTAATAAAAACACAGCTAAAATTTGCCCATCGCCTGGGTTGAAATAGGCATGTGTCGCCACACTATTTCTACCTGTGGGTGTCGCAAGAGGCAGAGGGTAATTCCGCTGCTAACATCTTCAACTATAAAAGAGTGGCCGATAATTGCATGATTGGGCCAAGCTCGCACCGGTGTAAGTACCAGCCCCAGCCGTATTGCAATGTGTTTAGTAATGCGGCGGTAAAGGAGGGTCTCTTTGGCCTTTATTCCCATGCCATTCCTCTCCCATCCTGTTCTACTCCTTCCCCTCCTATCCCCTTAGCTTCCGTAACTTCAAGCTGGCAAGGCATTTGCGACACTTTGCTGATGTATATGTTAACGGGCTGGGGTAAGTCACTTATCAACCGCATGCTCCGCTTGCCCGCAGTTAGATAAAAAAAATAATCATCAGGTGAAGTAAATATTACCTTTTGCGGTGCCGGTCGCGATCACGATCCCGATCCCGATCCCGGTCACGATCCCTGTCACGGTCGCGGTCACGGTCGCGATCACGGTCGCGCTCACGATCACTACGGTTGCGATCACGATCCCTGTCACGATCGCGATCACGATCCCGATCCCGGTCTCTATCCCTCTCCTTGTCCCTATCGCGGTCACGCTCCCTGTCCCGACCCTTGTCTCTTTCCTTATGCCTGTCCCGATCGCGAGATTTGGAACGACTTCTGTGTCGTGAACTCATTATTGATGACCCAGACCAAACTTTAAAATTGTTATATACTTATATACTTGTAATTGGAATTAACACTGAACTTTTTTTTTTGTAAGATTCGCGATTGAAATCGGAACACGATTCCAAAATAGAATACAATTATTTTACAATGTAATTTCCACACGACAATATCAAGAATCAAAATGGAGTTTTGAAATGTTGACAATGTTGAAATAATTTGACAGAGTCAGAGGTTGGCTTTGTGTTTTTAAAGTATCAAAGTTTGTCCTGATACGAGTCTTTTGGTTTAAATATGTAACAATGGTGCTCTCACTACGAACATGGGCCATTCCAAAATCAAGTGGTTAAGTCCTAAAATCTATCAGTTTTTAATAACACTGTACACTCAATGGAATAGATATTTCCATATCCTATTGACTATTCTTAACTTGAGTAAAAAATTGTAGTTAAAAGAATACATAAGAGGAAATAAGCATTGGAAAAAAATCTTATTACTTCAAGCGTTGTACAAGTGGTAACTAGACTACTATCAATGCTTCTATGATCGTATCACGATAAACATTTAAGTGTAGAGATCATCCCCTTGAACTCAAGTGGATAATAATATCGCACCTCCAGATATAGGATGTTAAGTAAAATTCCCTTGGTTTTCGAGAGATTTCATTCGGAATCTCAATGAACCAAGCAAGTTCTTTTCATTATCTGGCATTCGGATGCCCGAATTCTATTTTTGAACTACGTTATTTTAAACTTAAGGACTGAATAAGCATGGCATGAAGTTTGAGTTAGATCTTTAAAACAATAATGCGTGCGCCTCCTAAAATCATAGTTTAATATTCGATAGTATGTATCCAGACCCCCTTGGCATCGCATTTGTGAATACTTGAAAAGGGGGCCAGGGATATGATTCCTATATCAGAATGAATCATTTACAATCTTGCCATAAAAAGAGTAAAAAGGATGTTTTTTTTAAATTTTCGAAAATATTTTAATATCTTCAAAGCGAGGGACTTTTACTGAACATAAAATATATTTTTGTGAACCGTCATAACGTCCTCTCCACTCATTGTGACATACCCTGTATAATATTATATTTTTATAATGATATTCATTTCTAAGCAAGAATGAGCTCTAAAATGAATAATAGTCTACTAATTAGCTAATAGCTACTGCTTTGTTAATTGCATGAAAAATGTCAAAAATACATTTTAAAACTTTGATTAACTCTAGGAATGTCAATTCATATTTATCTATATGGAGTTCTCCTGACCGGTTTAGGCCACTCTATAACTTTCTTCTTTCTCCTGCCTTTATGCCCCTAGGTGGGGTCGGCACAACATGTATTTTTCTTCCATACTCCTCTATCATCCGTCAACTCCTTAGCCACATCTTTCACACTCATTACTTTACTTTCACACAATCCATCCCTATTTTCTTCAGTCTCCCTCTACCTCTCACTTCATCCACATTCATATCAAAGACCTTCCTTACTACATGCTCTTCCTCCATTCTCATGACATGCCCATATCACAATTATCTGTTACTCCTTAACTTTTCTGTCACTAACATTTCAAAACTGTATAATTATTATAATAAATGATTATGATGGGTGTATTATCTAGTGGACGATTTTTAATACATAATGTAGAAAAACCAAATTCTTGTCCATATTGTCATTAGTTAAAAATGCACTTTCTATTGCAATAATAAATAAATATTGCAGAAGAAATGTTACATGTTTTTTTTTTACAGTTCACTAAGTTTGTTTAGTCTTGAGTGGGCTTTAATCTTACTAAGTGGGTTAGTTAGTTAATTAAATGTAGACAAATGAACTCTGTACTCTAAATGAACAAAGTCAATGACAAAATTTTTAAGATAGTACTAATAAAACAAAATAACATATTTGTTTTCCAATATATTTTAAAGATCAAAATACATTTCTTACAACTTGTAACAGTTCAATCATACCAAATTACAAACAATATACCATTGCTTATTACAATTTGTCTTAAAAAAATTACAAAATGCTGCAAATTATGTTAAAATAGCTTATAGCTTACAAACAAAAATGTAAAGTTATTGAAATAAAATGATATCACTGCATCCAGCGGCAGGAATTTAACAACACATCCCCACCGAGGCTCACAGCAACAACATTTTAAGAGTCAAAGTAGAACACAATGCTTACTAAATAAAACATTTCCCATCATGAACAGAGGAAATAAACCTTAATTCTAATACAATCATATTTAAATCTCCTTAAGCTAAATATTCTATGCCTTATGCTACAAGTTAGTCCAGACCGACAGTTCAATGAAGTCACTCCACAGTCCACATCACTAATGTTTAACTATTAACCGATGAGTGATGAATTTTACAATGCTGATATATGTACCCAGGGTGAAATGCAATGCGGATATTCTTGCTATACACTGAAAAAAATTAACTTTATATGAGATATTTGAAATCTTAACTCTTACTATGGTATGCATTGTTGCATGTGCAGTTTATTAATTTGAAAAATAAATTTTCGTTAAAAAGATTGGAAATGTTTTAAAATATCACATTATTAACCAATTAATATTTATTATTTTTGATGGCAATTATGAAAAGAAATATAAATGTGTGGAGAATCTTGACACAAAACAAATATATTTTAGAAAATATTACATTTCATACTTATATGAAATAAAAGCAATGTCGAACAATTTCAATAGAATATATGAATACCTTTATTAGACTGGAGCACCGGGTCCTCCCTTTTTGCCGATGAGGGATTTGTGAATGTGTGGGATGACACCACCTCCAGCAATGGTGGCTTTGATAAGGCTGTCCAGCTCTTCATCTCCTCTGATAGCCAGCTGCAAGTGCCGGGGTGTGATACGCTTCACCTTGAGATCCTTTGATGCATTACCAGCCAACTCCAAAACCTTAACATTCAAAATGTGTAAACATTTTTTGGAAAGAGAAACATCTGTATCATACAAACCATGTCAGAAAAACAAGCCTGTTGTATCACTACATAGTATAAAACAAAGTCGCTTTTTCTGTCATGTGTCATGTTGTATGTCCCTATGAATGCTCAAATCTTTAAAACTACGCAACGGATTTTGATGCGGTTTTTTTTAATAGATAGAGTAACTCATGAGGAAGGTTTTTATCAGCATTGCACCCGTGCGAAGCCGGGGCGGGTCGCTAGTTATAGATAACAATAAACTATTCATAAACACTACTTTTATTTGATTTTAAAATTTAAATTTTTATTATGTTCATACTATTCTTAAGTAGATTATCATGTTTTAACAATGTTCTTACATTTATAATAATCAGCATTTACTGATTGTAAATAAATTCTACAAATGAGAATAAACAAATAAATTGATGATTAAATATAAACAAACTCGAGAAAGTTACGTTGGCGCCAATTTTATAAAGAAACAAAAGTGATGAAATATTAAGATATAATGCGCAATATATATATAAACAGTAAACAATAATAAATAGCAATGCGTAGGCTTCAATAGATACGATTCTATATAATCATTAGTAAATATTACTAATTGTAGCGTCTAATATTTGTGTACATAAACGAGCTAATTTCCCGCCAAAAATGATGTCAATAAAACATAAATATAATTGTAATTAATTTGTGAATGAAATTTATTAAAAAACGATTAGAGGAGAAAACTGCGATTACATGACGAAATTTTCTAGAAAACGCTAGAAATACAACATTAGAATTATTGTAATATGCTCAGCCGCCATATTGATAAGGCGTCGCTTACCTCGGCCGTAAGATATTCGAGAATAGCAGCAGAGTAAACTGCTGCTGTAGCTCCAACGCGCCCATGACTTGTTGTTCTATTTTTTAAATGCCGATGAATTCTTCCAACTGGAAACTGTAATTAATAATTTTCCGTCATTGATTATCTTCCCACAGCAATCCGCCGCCATACTGGCTCGGTCATACGTATTATTTAATTTTATCAAGTGGGTAAAAATACATTTCTATTCATATTAAACATTATGTAAAATCATAAAATAATTTAAAAAGACGTTTTTACATACCTGTAATCCTGCCCTCGCTGATCTCGAGACCGCCTTCGCTTTAGCTTTACCAGAATCTTTACCAGCTTTACCACCAGCCTAAAAATCGTGAAAAAACCTATTAAATTTAGTCGTACGAAGCTGAAACTTCGCCAGTTAGTAAATCACATAATACTCCACCGAAATACGTAAAAGAATTTACACAACACTAACTATTTTTCACAAAATCTTGCAAAACTCACCATTTTGAAACGTGTAACACACTATCACCACTACTGAGAATAACCAACACAGGAAAGGCGCCAAGCCAAATCGACAAGACAAAGATGGCAGCGCCGCGCTATTTGATGAAATGTTTACAGGCGAACCAACCTAAGCGCAGCTAACGGAAATGGCGTACAAGGTAAATTGACCAAGCATACCAATAGGCGTGCTTCAAAATGGCGGGTGTGTACAGTGCTGCCAAGCCACATAACGGTAAAAACGAGAACTAATGATTTATGACATAGATGTCAAAGTCAAATTCTGATATGCATGGACAACAGTTTCTTTATTTGATCTGTGCACAATTTATATTTTATACAAAGAATATTTTATACAATTTATATTTTATAGAAATCTTTGATAGGTACATAATACAGGCTTAACGTCCGTATCATTTATATTTACAGAATTACAATAATTTTCCTTGCTTTATAGTGAAACGTTTTAAATATAGTATTGCATAAAGAATATTTTTATTCATTTTCCTTGTAAAAATATAATTTTCGTAGGAAAGATCTCGCGTACAAAGGAATACAGTTGGTAAGCGAAAACTAGTATTTTTACTAGTTTTAGTTTAAAATTTTAGTTTAATATAATTAAGTTTAAAAAAAAAAATCCTAGAGAATTAGAGATACATAATTTTGGGACAGCTTTTAAAACTCGACGGTTCTCCCTAGTATTTTAGTATTTTTTGACAAAATATAATTTCCTGGATTGGATCCTCCTCTTCACAAAGGTTACATATCCGTACCAAATATTTCTAAAGATGTAGATATTGAAGCGCGCCAAATAAATTTGGTCAAAATAACACGCGATACAAAAATAAAAGTTGCTTGGTGTACACACGCCATATATGTGCGCAAGGGGCGAAAACTAGAACTACTAAATAAACCATGAGGAGGCGACTTTATTTGAAACGCATATGCTGGGGTCCTGTTGCCCATAGTAACTCTTGAAAATATAATTTCTAGGGTGCGATGGAGATGGCGTGCTCAATGTGCAAAACTTCAGAATAAAGCAGTTATATATTACTAGCTCTTGAATGGTGAAAGAATTTTTAAAATCGCTCCAGCTCGCTTGTTTTTTAGCGCCGCGCCTTTTTGTTTCCAGACCATATTGTTCACGAGCTTTTTTCAAATCGGACGATTTTCCTGAGATTAGCGCGTCCAAACATTACAAACAATCTCTTCAGCTTAATATTATTAATTTATTAGTAAGAAATAAAAAATTGTGATAACTTATAAGTTTTCATTCTTATTTTGTGTCTGTGTAAACTTTCTTGTTACGAACGAAATTTTTTTTTTTTTAATAGCATTGAATTAGAAGTTTGTGATTTTTAGTTTTTACACTCAACGTATTGAGCTAAACATACAGTCAGACCACGGAATAGGGGTCGAGTGTCTGACACAGGCTTTCTTCTCGTCAGACATATTTGATATTGTATTTTTAACCGACTTACAAAAAAAGGAGGAGGTTATCAATTCGACCGTATTTTTTTTTTTTTTTTTTTTTATGTATGTTACCGCATATCTCCGGCGTTTATGGACCGATTTGGAAAATTTGTTTTGCATTCGAAAGAGTAGAGTTCATGTGTGGTCCCATATAAATTTGGTTGAAGTCAGATCATCCATGTGGAAGATATTCCAGGGAACTCCTCGAAAATCAACGGAATAAGCTCTGCGGTTAAGGTTTAATGATGTATATATCAACTGAAATGTGAAGAGATGATGTGATTACCCTTCATAGGACACTAAAAAGGATAAAATAAAAATTTTCGCCAAAAAATAGAACCGACTTCCTCGCTCTAAAAAGTAGAAAATAACTTTTATTTCATTTTTGTTGAAATCTATACAAAGTCGGTGCCTTATCTATTTTCAATTTAACAAGATTTTGCACCGACTTTGTATAGATTTCAACAAAAATGAAATAAAAGTTATTTTCTACTTTTTAGAGCGAGGAAGTCGGTTCTATTTTTTGGCGAAAATTTTTATTGCAATAAAATCCATTAAAGTTTGATAGAATAGTTTTATTAAAATACTTAAGTAACATTAAATGTATAAATTTAATTACAATTTTTGGTTTCTATAATCACAGTGATTTTAGCGATTAGTTAATGAAAGGCAGTGATAAGAAAATAAATTGACAAAGTTATTAGTTTTACTGGCTAAATTTAATTAAAGTTTTTTTTTCATTTACAAACTTAAACACATAAATGCATTAAGAATACACTACAGTACAATGAGTAGTTAAGTAAAGCTAAAGGATTACGCTCACGGCACCGTTTCTTATCACGACCACACTGCGCGCTGGGGCGCAAAAAGGGTAAATTAACATTTTGAAACCATTGGTAAAGAAAGAACAATAGCTATATTTTATTTGCGTGTTGCTATCATGATCATGATATGCTACAGAGTGGGCGAACTCCTCAAGAAAGAATTCTGCTTACGACGACATTCTGAACACTAAGATTGTACGCGAAATGTTTCTCGCTCTCACAGCGCGTCGTCCGACAGCTCGTCGCAACGGTCTTCCAGCTCATACTGAAATAAAAATATATACAATTAAATAAATAACTAAGTATTCCTGGACATTTATCCAACGCCATCTAGTCCCATACAAAGCAAAGCTTATACTATGGAAACTAGATAACTGATAGAAAAACATAAACATACTTTTTTTCGTAAATAGACAGTAGACAATTACAATATTCATTGCATCATAATTTTCTCCTTGTGGGGATCGAACCCACACGCTCCAGCACAATAGACCATTGCCATATTTTTATTAATCGTTAGGGCACGCGCTAAGTAGTGAGTAGTGAGTAGTGAGCAGTGATCAGTGAGCAGTGAGCAGTGAGCAGTGATCAGTGAGCAGCGAGCAGTGAGCAGCGAGCAGTGAGCAGCGAGCAGTGAGCAGTGAGCAGGGAGTACCTCGTCGAGCTGCAGGCACTTGCCCCACTCGGCGAGCGTGATGCGGTGGTCGTTGTCGTCGTCGCAGCGGTCGAGGAAGGGCGCGATGCAGTGCTCCAGCGCCATCAGCGGCGCGCGGATCGGGAACAGCTCGTGCCGGGATACGAATCTGGCGATTATATTTATTATAGAGTTAAACTTTAGAGAGATAAGCGATTTAAGTACGATGTTTGAATGCTCATAAATCGCTTCAGATCTATATGTATGTATTATTTCTCAGTCTTATTTAAAACTACCGAAAATCTTAATAAATTAAAAAAAATACTTCTATCTTATTAAAAACGATTATTTAAAACTATAAATATTTTTAATAATCATGATTTTGGTGGGTATTATTAAACTTTGTCTACTTTGACGTGTCACGTTCGTTGTTACGGTTACCTGTCGTTGTCGTGCGTGTCCAGGTCGCACCACTTCCACACGGCGGCGTTGGTCCAGCGGCGCGTGAGGTTGGACTCGGCCTCGCGCTCCATGCGCAGGAAGTGCGGCGTGAGCTCGCGGCGCTCGGCCATGTCGCGCATGATGTTGAACAGCCAGTCGCGCATGCGCCGCGGGAAGTCCGACATCTCGCTCTCCGTGCACTCCTGGTACATCACAATGGAATATTTCATAAACAATGTTTTAAACAATTAAAGAATAGAAAATTAAAAATAATAATAAATAATTATGGCAAAAGGCGATCACTCAGCATTCGCTTGCTTCATACTACATCTTATTGTTCAGCCATATTGTATCTTGTTTTTATAAAATTTGTATCCTAGATGTAGGGTTTTTCATAGAACTCCTATAAATGAATAGACAATAAGATAGAACGCACGGGCATCTCCCGGCAGGCGCCGTAGTACTCGATCTGCACGTGGTGGTACTCGGGCCCGCGGCACAGCTCGGAGTTGTCCAGGCACAGGCAGCGCTGGCGGTACACCTCGCAGTCCGACGACCACGTCTCGTTGTTTTGTGTGCACACCTGGACAATACGAGTTATACCTTAATATAAATAATTACGATTGCCGGTTATAATTTATGAGGATTCTATTTCAACATGTTGGATGACGTAAAAATGCTTTGAACAAAAAAAATATTGCCATAATTTTTAACCTAACTTAAAACTATCATAGAGACTACATATGGCAAAAGGTGTCAACTTCGGCGTATGCTGTCCGGATGGATCGAGCGGCGCTGATTTTCTCGTTTATTCTCTTTTTCTATTTGTATATTTTAAAACAGAAAAAATAGGGCCAAATTGCAACTTATGGAACGTGACATAAACAACGTTTCTAACGTTCGTATGTTATGTCCATAGTCCATACTCTATGAAGATCATAAAACAATTTTGAATTTTACTTTTTTCGTTAATTTTTTTTTATTTTTTTCTTCTGTTTATCAATTGAAATATCGTAATGTAGTATGAAGCTACCTTTCTCCTCGAGTCGGTTTCGTAGGGGCACTCCTTGATGCAGTTGCAGACGGCGTCGCCGTGCTCGTCGATCTCGCACACGCGCCCGGCGCTGCAGTGCACCTTCAGGCACGGGTCTGGAACAAACAATGACTTGTCAGTCGGCTCTTTATAACGATTAATTTAAATGTTCTTGGACATTAATACATCATTATCAGTCTTTGATAGTCCACTGCTGGACGTAGGCCTATCCTTATGCACGCCACTGAGCCCTATCGTCAGCTCTTTAATATACTTTCGGACATTTAATACGACGCCATCTAATCCCAAACTTAGTAATAACTTGATATTTTTTTAATCGTGGGGATCGATTCACGCACCTACTCTGGCGCAACAGACACTGCGAATGTCAAAGCGAAAAGCTGGCCACGCCCCGCGATTTTATCCGCGTATCTTCGGATCAAAGTTAAAGTGGCCTGTGTATTATTCTGGATCCTTACCATTATTCTTATCCAAATCCGACCAGTGGTATTTTTGAAAGAGTAATAAACATTCATTCATAGATCCATACTTACAAACCTTCGCATTTATAATATTGGTAGGATATCATATAATCAAATGGTAGAATTGAGCGTAAGAGATAAAAATAAAAAATAAATAAAATAAAATTACTTTTATTGCCATAAAAAACAAAAATATCTAGTGAATTGGTTACATTCCGAAAGGTGTAATAATAATAGAAATCTTGTGAGTGGTGAATCTTACCGTCCATAAAGACTTCATTATCTCCTTCTTCGGCGTTCTCGTTCATCAGCTCATTAACACGCGCTTTTTCAGATTCCTGCAAAAGTCACATGAAAATAAATTCATCAATCACCTTATATTATAATGTAGGACGGGTATAAATTTTTGACTCTTGGCATTAAATTTTAATTCATCAACCGGTTTTTCTAAAACTAAGTGATTGTTAGAGTTAATATAATAGACTTGGAAACATAAATAAAACAGGAATAAAAAGAACAGAAAAAATAGAGATCTGTTGTTTTACATTACTTAATTGAGAAGACCTATTACTTATGATTACTTAAAGTTAAGGCTAGGTTTGTACTCTTAAGCTCTTTCCTCTCTTTCCTCAAACATTAAGTGCTATACCTGGAAGCGTCTCTCGTCCAGCTTCTCGGCCATGGCCAGCTCGATGTGCTCGGCCTCGGCGTCGGCGCGGTGCGCGGGCGGGAACAGGCGCGCCGCCGCGAACATCGCCGGCTCCGTCGTGGTCGTCGTGCGCAGGCGCCGGTGACGACGACGCTGTACTCGACACACAGTCAATAAACTCAACATTGTTTATACACGAGAGCTAACGCGGATCTATCGCAGTATGGACATATTAAATTCTTTATTAAATTATTAAACTTGTGAGGTCGTAAATTCACGAATCACGATCTTCGTAAATTTTTTCGTCCGAGACTGCATTTTGCAGAATGCATTTTGATAAGGTTAATTGGCATGCCCACAACCTGCACGAGAGATTTTTTAATTTTACTCGTTTAACCGATTTTTGTTGGATAGGATCACGATTAGGCAGATACTTACGATGACGGCTTCGCTGGAGCAGATGGCTGCGACCAGCACGGTCAGTAACAAAAGGTGGCCCCTCATCTTGTCTCCTGCGAAAATAAAATACTAGGTATATAAAAAAACAATAATTGCATAATTAAAAAATCTAAAATTTATGAGATGTGTGTATTTGTCAAATAAAGGCAGGAACGTAAATGTTAAGTGTTATTTATGTATCGTATAAAATAAAGCATCCTAAATGAAGTATATTTTTAAGTAAAATAAAAAATCTGTCCTCATATCTTTGATTATTACATATGAATCATGAATATGTATGAAAATATCTCTGCACTTGAATTGGATCACTCGTATAAAAGCAATGAATCACCGTGAGCTTCCAGAAATTTATTGCTACATAACTATGTACTATAACAGACTTAGTACCTATAGCAGATAAAACAATAGTTAATTAAATTGAAATAGCTGATCCAACGCTGTCATATCACAAAGTATGTGTCGCAATATAACTCCAGTATTCCTGCATAATGTACCTAAATGTTTCTATTCATAACGTGGGTTTCTCAATTTTAACATACATTCAATCAAATCAAAAACATATTAAAATTTAAATTATTTAATTTGCTAATGTTTGTTTACCAAGTTTTATTGATCCTCCATTTTTATTATAATAAGCTTATTTCTGGGCTCATGAGTTTATTTTCCGCCATGTATTTTTCTGGAGCTTTACGACTTGTATTGAGGTGTTGTTCCGGACGAAGCCGTAAATCCTATGTTTATACAAAGTGTAACTGGGGCAATCGGTGTGCAGCACTTTACGCATTAGAATCATATCTAGGTACCGACTATTTTCATAGTAATAAAATTTAATATAATTGTACCTACATATCTATTTTTCATCTAGAGTCTGATTTGTTCAGATGATGATGAAGCTTTTTATTCACCACGCGAAAGTGGACGAGTTTTTGGAAGGAAGAAGAAAATATAGTATCTCTTTAGTTAGGCTTCAATATGGAATTTCGGCAAAGTGTGCACAATGTGACGTCACCGCTCACCGCTCTCACCGCGTGGCCGCCGGGCGCCGACTCAGCAGTATGGAGGGGCATCGCACTCAAGTTCAGTGTCCAGCGACCTGCCTGTGACCCCGGCCTATCATGTTTCCTAGTGACTAATGTGCAAAGAAACTGTGTTAGCGCCTTTAGGTGACATGTCAATCTAAAACGTTGCACTGTTACCGAATGTACAAATTTTCTGAGTGTGCGAAATTAGTATCTAAAAATGTTTTAATCATAATCGATTAATCGGTGCTGGTATGTTTAGAAGTGTTTACCACTACCCAATAACATGATAATGAAATATATTATATTTAGCTCAGAAGCTTTAATATCTCTTAACAATTTATTTGTGAAACGATTATTTCATTTTAATTTTTCTATGACAGTTCCACAAACAAACGTTCATTGTGGTTATGATATAAAGCCACAACTTTATTGTTAGAGTATTTTATAAACATGTGTCGCAGGTATGTGACATTAATATGAAAACATAGCTTTGGCCCCTGGGTCACGTTCAGATAGAGCTTTTGCGAAGTCGCGATGATGTCACTCCCAGATGCTAACTCTATTAACGCTGATCCTGTGCCTTTTTGTATTCGTTCAGCGATTCTTTGTTTTGATTGTTAGTCACCAAACTAATGATGATTAGTTTTATATTCTCAAATCATAATTTATTTACTGGTAAAATATTCATTGGGACAACAGCGAGTAAATAAACGTTATGTTTCGCGTGCCTCAATGTGTGCATCCGCAGTCCGTACCTACTCATACATTTCTTCGGGTCTATAAGTCTGTATTTCAAAGACCGAAAAACAAGTATTAAAAATAATAAAATTTTGGTGCCACTCCGATTGATGCCCTTTTTAATATGCTATGTTCGAAAGTTCCATTAATTTGACCTACTTGCCTAGGCGAAGAAAGAAACTGGACCATAAAGTAATTGATGGTGACGAAGGAGTATCATTTGTTTCTATTGACCCAAATAGCCGGCACCTCGCAATCTAATTCAATGACGCGGGAATTGTCATTGAATTATTGATATACGAGCTCCCAACGCGCGGCTGATGCAGACGGTCAGCATGTCAAGTGGTATGCCATCATCATACTGAGTTTTATGACAATTGCATTGTTTCTATTGTAGAGCAATGCATTGTAATTTCGTACAAGTTTTGAGTTCCTATGAGAGCTTTTTCAGAATTGGTTGCAGGCATCAGAAAAAACAATTTAAATTAAGTTTGAAACCTTTGCTATATCCATACGGTTAATATCATTTTATACCTATACTTATACCTTATTTTCCGATAAAAAGCAGTATTTTACAACGAGAAAGCAAATAAGACACGACAATCCGTGAAATTGGGGTCAATACAAGTGCTATTAAATAAGACCAAAAAATAATTCTATATATTATTTTAAATGAAGAATATTAAGGTTTGTTTTTATAAAACCCTTTCACAGTGGGGAATTTCTAAGTACAGAAGAGGTACTTAGCAGTATTTTAAAGTAGCTCAAATCATGATATATTTGAACATCGCCAAGGTCTATAGGTATGTTTAATTGCGCAGTGCTCACACAAATAGTTTAATGAATGGCGATTCAGCAATGAAGCTGGCTTACTCATAGTGATCTGAAATGCAGACGCACATCTGGGCAAGCCATCAGGATGTAGGCACGCGCTCGCCGGCGAAGTGTGTCCTTCCTGCACGTTGCCGGATTACACTTCTAACAATCTATTCATTTATAAGTGTATGATGTTTCAATTATGTTTTTGTAATGAACGGTTCCATGTTAGAATATCATGATATGTATGGATCGGGATGATATAAAAAGAGTTTACAATAGAGTTGTATAGTAAGACCAAAAGCTTTCAAAGCACAAAAAGACAAAGATCACTTACAAACCGCAACTCAAGTTTCGTCTCAGAATAGGTTTATGGGGCCTTACGCTGTAATAACTCAATAGTATTATTTGTGAAAACGGGTGAAAGTCAGTCAGTCAAAGATGCGAGTAAATGTAGCATTGACAGAATTCCCCTCCATAATCGAAAAGGCAAACCAAATTAAATTAAGTACCACAATTATTCTTATGGTTAACACAGTGACTAAAATAATTATGTTTTCCGCTGATTGTGTACAACATCAAAACATAATCTTGTAACCTAAAAAGATTGTGTTAAATATTTGAAAATAGATTAAAATAAATATGAAGGCATCGATAACCCCTCGGCCCCGGCGGGATGTGTGTCGTCGTTAGGTGAAGCTCGTAAACTTTACGACTCCTTGGAATACAGCATCCGAGTCGTGACGAGAAGCGATGCGTTTATTCAGGGAACTGGTACAGAGGTACAATACAATATAGTCCAGGTATTATTTTAGATCCGTAAATTACTTCATCGATAGTTATTTTGTTATCGGTGCCTGGTACAGTAAACAAAATTGAAGTGATAAATGTTATCGCTTTATTCCGAAGCTACGAATAAAAAGTTTATGAAGTATAGAGAAAAGTTTAAATAAAAGCTTTATGGAGAGCGCTAACTGAACGAAAAATTAACAATGTGTAATTGTTTTTGATAAATTATTGTAATATGAGGAAGAATTTGGGGGTTGTTTACTTCCTCATAGAAATTATTATAGCAATGTTGTCTTTAACTTTTTCAGTGCATAAACAAGTTTATTCGACTCTACGAAACTGTGATAAATTCGAAAGGCTCCACGTATAAAAATGGGTCACATGTTAATCATGGCGAAACATGGTTGGTTATTCGCACGGACGGAAGCCAAGTTATCTGGTGTCGGTTGATAGTCGTGACCCCGCCACGATAAAAATGTTTAAAACAGCTCTGTGTCACATTGTCTGATAAGCGGGTTAATTGAAGGCGAATATGCGACTTATTGGGATGCGATGCCTGATAACAACCCAAATCGCTACCAGAATATTTGGTCATTTTATAGAATGTGGGTGATAAGTTTGGATTCCTATGTAGGCTTAATTTTCGTTATATTTGAATTCCAACTGACCTACATATTTGTTTTGCTTAGATTGTTTGTCAAACAATAGCTTCGAGATTGATTACATCAGCGTGTTTAAAGAAAATAGCTAAGCTTTGAATAGCATAATGTTATCAGCCGTGTAGGCTATGCGTAAGCTTATAAATTAGGCTTTGTAATGGATATTACAGCATTAACAGTAATCAATAGTAGGCATATAATATTATGTCATGAACTTTTGATTATGAAACTGAACTTTTATTATCTCATATATTATGTAAGTACTTATGGATTAGGTAGGTAGGTATATTTTATAAAAGCTTTTCATTTCTGTACATCAATATATAAAGGTTATCACGGTTGGATTTTTGTGTCAAAAGAAATCGATATACCAGGATAGAAAAGTCAACAAATATAAAAAGTTATTGCCAGGCCGTTGTAAACACATAGCAAACTTAATTTTTTCATGAATTTATTAAGTCATGTTAATAAATTTATAATAATCAAATTAAACAATCACACAAAGCCATCACGACATGCGTATTGTTGTTTATTTTAATACTATACAAACAAATTCCTCATGCAATAGGTGAGACAATTGCTGAATGATTTGCTCTAGTTTATTGTAAATAGTCATTACCTACATAGTAATTTTGGAATAAGTAATTACTCTTAATTAAGGTCTATTTGATAAATTCAGATTTCATAATAAAATGTAGAGCACGTCTTTTAATCATATTATATTCGTATAAGCTTAAGCTAAATCGTAAACAATAGTATCAAAATTTCGTCAGTTTAGTCAAAATATATATTTTTGAATCGATCATCGTTTCAAAAGGATTGCAAGGTGAATAGGGCAGACGGGACACATTCCAGAAACCTGTTGTACCTACTTACACAGGAATCGTTCCCTATTTAACCCTTATTGTTTACCATTCAATTTATAAATGTATCTAAAAAATATTATATCATACATAATACTTAATTAATAAGTTTTTGTAATCGAAGACCTTTAAAAAAAATTATAATGACGTAAAAATATGTTATTTTTTTTAATTGCACAAAATTATGGGGAATTTTTTAACTGCAAAAAAAATATCTATTTATAAAAACAATTGATCGACTTACCTTGTCCGCACGCTGTAGGGGATATAAGTCGAGGAGCTGCTCTGATGCCGAGCGCGCGCCGCCGACTGGCCCGAGCGTACGACTTGCAAACCGATGTGATGCGTTTGCGCACTCCGCTGTTCCATATAACCCATTTTTATTGTAAATCCAATAAAAATTGGTATATAATTTTTACTTATTAACTCCACAGGTACACAGTTTTAATACATATATAATCATAACGTATTTAAATTAGATTTTCGAATACACACACTTTAATGTTTTCTCTTAAATTGAAACCTTTCATTTGATATAACCGGAGTGTTAAATGTATGTAATTGTATTTTACTTATCCTGAAGACAGCAAATAACAATTGTATTTGCCTACATCAATTTTAATTTATGTATATTTGTGCGAAAATAGCATAGACACACACAAACGCTTTCATTGTGTTTTAGACTAATAATCAAATAAAGTGCGGATGCAATTAAGGATTTATTAGGATACTTGTACGAATAAAAAACAAGAAATACTATTTAAAAACGTTTTATTGATAGAATTAAGTCCAGTTGTTGCAAATAAATGTAAAGTCGGAACAAACATTTATTGAGTCCACCCACTATGGGCCGCATTATTGTAATATTTCATGAGATTTCGAAGTTGAAACAATAGTTAATTGAAATGATTTAGATTAATACATGTGTTGTTAAATCTACAAGTAAACACTGATCTACATTAATACGGACCATAATTTAATAAACATACTTCGCGCTTTACGTATCTTGGCCAATTCACATTATGTTACTATGTATAGATCTTGTTACGAATATGGAGTGCCTTGGGGGATTGCGAACTCATATTAAAATATAAAAAAATCACATAGGATCCAAAATTCGTGCCAAAAGCTGTACATTTTTCAAAGGTTAACCGGTTTGAACCAGGTGATACACCAGAAGGCTCGGAGAAGGTACATAACCATTAATTTAAAAATGTACCAATTTCAGGGTCACTTTATAGGGTAGGTCCCTAAAAACCCTAATGTTAGGACGATAGATTCATTCAAGTCTGCTTATTATCAGACCCTCACATTTAAATTGATCAAAGTCAAATGACAAATCAATTCAATGATTAAAGCCATGAGAACCATAGTGGCCTAAGCTATTCTTTTATAATATTAACACTATTATTTTATCCAATTAAAATTGAACATCTGAAGGAACCAGGGTAGTACCAAAATTGTCATTTTTAGGCTACAGTGGTTGTGTCAGATGTTTAATTTTAAATGGATAAAATAAGTCTCAATATTGTAAAAAAAATAAGTTAGGCCACTAGATTATCATGGCCTCAATTGTGAAATTTTGTTTAAGTTGTCATGGCAAATCAAAGGGGCCTATATTTCCACTACCAAAATACTTTTGGAAATGTTTTAAAATTCTAATTACTAATTTATTTTAATGATTATATTTTTGTGGATATTGAAAAATAGGCCCTAATTCTAACTTTATTTGGTCGTTTATTTAACGCCTTTCGATAACTATATTTCTTCAACGAAAAGAATAAAAAGTTAGTTTAATCTCTAACTTCCAGCGTTTCGTTCATGGTGCAACAGATTTCATCCAGATGTTTCCTTATTCCTCAATCTTTCAAAAACCTTGTATAAATTAAAAAACATGTTTTTTTTCAAACAGTTAATGAATAATGGTGATTCAAAGAAGTCAATAAATTTATGTATTTCAGTATTTTTGATGTTGTAGATATACAACAAGTAAAACTACATTTTCAAAACAAAATTTTATTATTAAAGTAATTGTCGAGGCGTTAAGTAATCGACGAACCGTTACAGACAACGATGACGTTTCAAATGATTTACAATACTATAAAACCTTAATCAAATAAAAAAATATTGTCTATGTTATTCTTCGACCAAATATTATACACACACGATCGCGAATGTAATGAAACACAAACAAGTTTGAGTGTGTAACTTGCGCGCCTGTAATAAATCTCAACTTTTAATCTTAGAATACTTTCTAAGGGTTTATTTAGTTATTTTCATTTTATTTTAACTTTCTTGTTGAAGAGCGGTCATTGAAAATGTTCATAAATTTTGAGCTATATTTGTGTCGTCACACGAAGTATCTCAATAATATTTGGTCGAGGACTGCTAATATTCCGTCTACTGTAGAGTTACAGTGTAATATAAGAAATCCACGAAATGGCGTAAATGCTAGAGCACTACTGTACCGGCGCCGCGGGGGCGGGCTCCGGCGAATTTACCGCACGGTACATGAGATCGCGACAACACAGAATCCTATTTATGCAAGTTTTCGATACTAACACCGATGTTTGTGAACATTACTTTGAAAATCTTTTTTTGGTTGCCTTATATAAAAAAAGTTAATGGAACAGCAAAAAGGTTGACTTTTCATGTCAGTGCTTGCAATAAAAATATAGCAATTGCTCAACAATTTAAAAGGATATATTAGCTCCTTTTAAAACGTGAAGAGAACTGTGAATTTAACAAAAACTATTAATTCATTAAATGTAACAATTATTTTCTTTAGTAATGTTCACAATCACAGGTGTAACTACAAGAATAAGTCCATACATCGGGGAACGAAATGTGTCGTGTTTTCGTTGCGTTAGTAGTCGTATAAATACACGTTATTCACACATACAAATAATTTTATTATGTAACAAAACGCGGAGACCTTAACATACAACTAAATTACTGGAGGCGGCGGCGGGACCGAACGCGACGGGCTGCAATTTCAAACTTACACATAATAATTACAAAACCGAAAGTCACGAGTCCTGTTATGGCCAATTTCCACAAGAAAATACTTCAAACAATTTTCGTATGCAAGTTTTGTTGTATTTCTGCGTGAATTTGAATCGCACACGTTTTTGTATGTAAGAATTGCCTCGTGTAAATTAGTCTCAATGGGATTTCAACCCACTTTCACCGACCGAATTTTTTGTTTAAAAGTGTCCGTTAGCTGTTAAGTAGCATTTATTTACTATTAATCAAATTGTGTATAATATGATGAATAGTAAATAACTGCGGTTCAGCATACTTTATCTGCAAAATTGTTGGTGGCAATGGAGTTCCATGTTTATTGCAATATTAAAACGAAAACGACTAAGAACATAATTAAAAGCATTATTACACCAAAAAAGCGATTTGAATGCATCAATACAGTGTATCCTTCTATGACGCGCGAGTCCCGCCGCCGGGCGCGACGAACGAATAAAATTAATTTACTATCTAACTACTTAAAAGAAAGCGAAGCGTGTTTACAGCCCGAGGGACGAGACGACCGGAGTACTGACGGCCGCGACCGACAGCGATCGCTTCGGTAATTCATTGGAATACGTGTCGACGTTCAAATAATATAATATGGAAAAACTTCATGAATAATTTCGATCAATTAAATACTAATGGAGTTTTTCTTTGATTCAAGGTAATCTATGCAACGTAACGGCGTATGTCCGAAAAACTGGCGACGATTCGTACGGGTCGCGGGGAGTTGTTCGGACATAGAGTCTCGCGCCAAACAAATACACTGACGGCTCAAAATGATCTGGTATTCAACGATAGATGTGACGAGCGTAGTCGTCATCACCACAGTAACCGAATAGTGACGCACCGCGCATTTGCATCAGGACATCCACACATTAGCTAGTGTCGACGGTAACCATGGCAACGCAGCGCCTGCGCAGTAACTGTATGACAGTGATAACTATAGCGACACGACGCCCGCGCCTCGGCTATTCGATCCACTGAATATCGGTCGCCATGGCAACGCAACGCTTGGCAGTGGTTGGCGGCGTGGTCCAATGCGTCGGTAACCATGACAAAGCGTTCCCTGGCGATGGCTGACGACTTCTTCAGTTAAACCCGGTCACCATGTTAATGTGTTTCTTCACAACGTGGGGTCCTATTGCTAGTTGCACGGTAACCATGGCAACGCGTTCCTTGGCAGTGGTCGTTGGTCCTTGGGTCCAGTTGTACGGTCACCGTGGCAGCGCAAAGGGTGGAGTTGTCTTGCACGGCGTGAGCTCGTCAGTGTAGTGGCTTGGCTGGTGTTAGTCGGTATAGATGTGCCGAGCTAGCGGCGCGGGGCGAGGGCTCGCGCGGAGCGGGGCTGCCGGGGGGGCTGCAACAAACGTACACTACGTTACTATATTATCACACAAATACTTTTATTTTTTATCTATCTATCTATCTATCTATTTTTTGATATTTTGTAAAAAACTCAATCTGAACTAATTATATAAAATATTATAGGCGCGGTGCGCGGAGGGCGGGCGGCTCGCTGTGTGTGTGTGTATACAGGGCGGGTACCTGCGGGCTAGCGGCGGTAGGGCTGCCGCGGGAAGGCGCGGTGCGCGGAGGGCGGGCGGCGGCGCGGCGGCTCGCGGCCGCGGGCCTTCTTCTCCTCCACGTTCAGCTTCACGCGCTCCACGCCCTCACCGCCTTCTGCCGGGTAGTACAGCGGCTGGAACACGAGAATGATACGATATTATACACGATAAATAAAATAAAAAAATTTAAATTTTAAAAATTTGCAACATAACTCGTTTCACAGTGCCCGCAGCTCGTCCCCTATGACCTCCACGTCCTTACTGCATGGACTATTAGATTTAAGGGATCACCATTGCCATAAAAACGTGAGGTATCTCGTACGTGATGAAGCCGCAGTCGGGGTGTAGGTGTGCACTAGGAGCGCGTCACTCACCGCAGCGTTGAGGCAGTCGGCGGCGGCCTGCGGCGTCTCGTACGTGATGAAGCCGTAGTTGGGGTGTAGTGTGCACTAGGAGCGCGTCACTCACCGCAGCGTTGAGGCAGTCGGCGGCGGCCTGCGGCGTCTCGTACGTGATGAAGCCGTAGTTGGGGTGGCGCGCGGCGCCGGGCGCGGCGGGCTTGCTGTGCACGCGCAGCTCGGCCACGGGCCCGAAGCGCGCGAACAGGGCGCGCAGCTCGTCCTCGGTGGCGGCGTGCGGCAGGTTGCCCAGGAACAGCTGCTGCGAGTCGGAGTAGCGCCGCGACTCGCGCACGTCGCGCGGCTCGCGGGGCTCACGAGGCTCGCGGTTGTCGCGCGGCTCGCGGGGCTCGCGACTGTCGCGGTTGTCGCGCATATCCGCGTTCATGGCTGGAAGGAAATTCATCATTGAGTCGATATTTAAACGAGTGATTTTTTTATTTTTCTATTGAATTATTGACACTTAAATGACATTAAATTTAAGCTTATTCAGTAAAATGATACGCATCTTTCATTCCATAATCTAACTCACACAGGAAATTTGCAATTTTGCATGTTTGTTTGCAGGATTAGTCTAGTTGTCTAGGGTGACAAATTTTAATTTTTCCACTTGGAAAGTTTATCATTTTCAAATGCGTTCAGTTCCTGTTAGCTGTTAGAGTTAAGTGTGTGTGTGACCTGTGTGCGGCGGCGCGGCGCGGGGCGGGCGCGGGCGCGGCTCGTGCGGCGCGGGCTGCGGCGCGGCGGGCGGCGACGAGCGGCTGCCGCTGCCCGACTTCAGCAGGTTGGCGTACGTCTTCGGCTCGGGGGGCGCTTGTGGCACTACTAAGGAACAATATCGTACACGACTTAGTGACAAGTACTTGTTAAAGAATTCTAAACGCCAATATTTTTTTTCGTTTTGTTGATTTGGTTGAACAAATAAGGGAATTTGAATTTGGTTCACAAATGAAAACTGACATTAACTAAAAAACTACTCACACAAAAATTTTGGTGTAACTTTCAAATAAGTGAGCACATCATGGATATCTTATTATTAACTCAATGTTTCTTAAGGATAACATATGACCATATTGTATTATTTTTGTATGTTGATTTCATTGACATTAACTGTTAATATAAAATATTGTACTAAAATTCCCAGGTGTAATTTTGACTGTCATATACATATAGATGATAAAGCTTTAATACTGACCACGTGGTCATTGTTAAGGCCTTACATACTGGTCTCTGGACATGTGTCCATACAATAAGTGAATGTAAATGTCATACCGGGCTGCGGCGGCGGCGAGGGCTCGCGCTCGGGCTCGGGCTCGGGCTGCGGTTCGGCCGGCTCCGGGCTCTCCTCCGCCGCGGGCGCGGGCGCCGACACGGATGCACCTGTAAATTCATTTATTTATAACTCGCATCTATAATATTAGTAGGACTTGTTCGTCGTTGTTCGACATGTTCATTGTGAAACTTATATCCTGGTCCAGTATGGCCGAATATGGTCGCTCCATCTCATTTTAGAGCGCCCTTGATTGCCACTATTTAAAGTGTCTGAAGTCGAAAGCCGTTTGAGACACGCATGCGCGGTGCGCGGCGGGGACACTAGCGCGCGGTACGTACCCTGCAGCGCGGCCACGAGGTGCCGGGTGGGGTCGGCGTGCGGGTGGCCGTTGAGGTGCGGCGCGGGCACGGCGGCGGGCGCGGGCGGGCTGAGGTGCGCGGCGGGGACACTAGCGCGCGGTACGTACCCTGCAGCGCGGCCACGAGGTGCCGGGTGGGGTCGGCGTGCGGGTGGCCGTTGAGGTGCGGCGCGGGCACGGCGGCGGGCGCGGGCGGGCTGAGGTGCGCGGCGGGCGACACGAGCGCGTGCGGCGGCGCGGGCGGCGCGGGGAAGGGCGCGCCCGCGAACCCAGCCGGGAAGTAGCCCGACGCGGGCACCTCCTCCTCCTCGCCCTCCGAGCGCCCGGAGCCCTCGCCCTCCTCGTCCGAGAACACTATGTCCTGCAATACGAATAATAACATTGGTCTCACGTCCTTCCACTTTATCACATATACGACTTACTCAAAGATAGTAAAAATTGAGGCCAGAATAAAAAACCGGTCATATTCGCCTGTCATAATCTGCGTAGAGAAAATAAAGTGTTACGCTTCTAATTATCTTCATTCCATAAAACTATTTAAGTTTTACCTGGTAGCGGAAAATCGTTGGGACAGTCTATTTTATGATTAATTTACTTGTCAACAATTGTTGAAAAAAATAATGTCGACATTAATTCAAGACTGAATAACGAGAGCAAAGAGGGCGTGGTCGTCACCTGGTAGCGGAAGATGTCGTTGTGCACGTAGTACTTCTTGGGCGACTGCGCGGCCAGCACGAAGGTCTGCGTGAAGCGGCGCATGGGCGCGCCGCCGTTGGACAGCTCGCCCGTCACCTGCACCACCACGCCGTTGCCCAGCGTGGCCTGCGCGTCCACCTGCGCACAACAACTTATTGAGACATTTTCACCAAGCAAATTAGTTTCTATTTAAAAGTAATGGGTGGATTTAGAGTCAAGTCGCAGCAGGACTTGGGACAAGCTCGCATCGAGGAATTTACAAACCTGCTAGAATATCGGCGTGAAACAATATCTATTACCCAGAGGCCCGGATTACGGAGCCCGCTTTGCCAACGCATTCCCCTTCATTCCCTTATTTATTTCAAACGCTCTAAATTGAACCAAATACATCCCATAGCTTTTGCACATTCAGAAACAAAACAACAACATGAATGAGCATGTATTGGCACTGAATAGAATTGCACATTCAAAAACACTTTATTTAAACTATTTCCACTTTTTATATTATTACTACATGATGATGAATTGACGAAATGGGAAAGTGTAAATAAAGTGTTTAGTATTTGCAACTTAAGATCTGTGGAAAGTGTATAACCTGGCTGATCTTGGCATGGCAGTCGCGGAAGTTGAGCTGCTGGATGCGGTTGTGGATCTGCTTCTGGCCGACCACCGGCAGCGTCTCGCGGTTGGGCGCGTCCAGCCCGCCGTGCACGAACGACGAGTAGTTGTTGTAGAATCTGCAGAACAAAACCATATCATTTAACGAATATATTCGACAAAATCAGTTGCAAAGAGGATACAATACAAATAATAAATAATTCCTGGTCATTTAACACAACGCCACTAAGCAAAACTATGGAATATGATAACTGTTAGATAAACTTAAACATACTTCTTTTTCGTAAATACAGTATGTATTATAGAGTTTTCGAAAAAATATTTATTTTGCCTTTGATGAATTTTATCAATTCATCAAAGGCAAACTAAATTGTTAAATACGTATGAGGATCGATTAAACTTCTTTAAGATAAAAAGACTTGAGGAGCGAATATGGATTGCAGATCAAGTATTTTTATTTAAAGTCGTGACAAATTTATATGATTGTCCAGATATCTTGTCAAGGATTACTTTCTGGGTGCCGAGAATTAGCTCACGGTAGCCGGTAACATTCTATGTAAAAGGATCTAGAACTAACTTGGGCCACAACAGTTTAATCTCGCAAGCTTGTAGAGAGTACAATAAAGTCTTTGCAGACTTCAATTGTGATTACTCTATACTGTATCTTGTTTTTATAAAAAAATGTATTCTAGATATAGACCTGTTGGTAGAACTTCTATAAATAAATAAATAAATAGATAAATTAACTATCAGACAATAGAAAATAACAATGTTCTTCACAATATTTTTTTTAATCGTGGGGATCGAACCCACATCCCCAGGCGCAATAAACCATTGCCGTATCCAATCCAATCCAATCCAATCTGCGCCAATCGGGTTCAGTGCGCAAATCAAAATTGATCAAAACCATGTTGAATTAATAGGTATTTTCAATTAAGAAAATTAGCATAAAGCAGGCGTGAGTCGGCTTAGGCCTCCAGAACGAGCTTTAATTATATTTAGCGTACGATTTTATACCTGCGGGCAGGGCTTGAAAACGTTACCAATTCACAATAAAATTAACGTTAATTAACGGTATTTCCATAGAGATACTGTCATATCGGTACGATTTGGTAACGTTACTTATTAA
>LQNK01000362.1:162541-194748 GCA_001586405.1 Phoebis sennae | reverse complement strand
CCCCGCCCCCGCCTCCGCCTCCGCCTCCGCCTCGCCTCCTACAGATCACCATCTGCATGCCACACGGAACATCCACGTCGACACACAGGGTGATTGTTCACTAATCTACATCAATTTCCCAATTTCATTGAGAGATATATTTTTACTAACTAATAATTTTCATTTTCCATATAATTTGATTCAATTTTTTTATTTTTTTTTATTCAATTCTTTGGGATTTGACTAATTTTATCAAATAACTTCGGGGACAAGGTTACCAAATGGATAATTAAGTCTTGTATTTTAAAACTGATTTAATTTTTTTTAACATTTTATAGATTTCATAATTGATATATGGTCAGTACTAGCTCAAGTGAACTTTTATGCTTGTAGAATATAGAAACATTGAAAATGAGTTGCTAATGCCACCTTTAGACATTACCAAAGTGAATATAACGATATGAAGGTATCAGAAGTAGGGCTTATAGTTATGCCGTTCAGTACATGTCAATAGTCGACTGACCCACCTAGAAGTTGCCAACCTTGTGAATTCCATCTATAAACGCGCCATTTGAAGAACAAATTACTTGTGTAAGTACTAAATTTGGGGAACTAAATATCGTCACAACTTGCTTGCCGTCTATTTAGTATCACGTTTTTGGGGGAAATTTTTGGGGCTGCAAATGAAGACGAGGAAAAGAGACATTCGAATTTTTTAGCTTGTGAACACAAGGGTATTGGCCACCAACAGTACCTCTGTGACGACATCCGGATTTATGTTCGGCCCAAAACGAATAATTTTCAGGGGGATCTATAAAATATTCGGAACTGGCTAATGGGGAATAGATTAGTCATAAAGGGAGAAAAACTGCATTGTAGCTGCCTAACTTTCGGGGGGTCGTCTGCTATTGGCACGCGGTGGCGCTATAGCTATTAACAGCTTTGTGTTGCGGGCAGACTACGGCGGGTACGGAGGGTACGAGGGAGGCTACGGCGCGCGCGCGGCTCCTCGCGGGAAAGGTACCCACCTCTGCCCATTACCCCGCCCTCCTAAGTAGTGCACTCGGTGTTGCCAACTTGGGAAAATTTTCTACAAAACGTAAATTGGGCATATTTTGGGAAAGTGTTGAACGTTTCAAAATAATATTTTACTGAAAATCGGTGAACTCTGAAGGGAAATAGGTCTTCAAAAATTATTGTTCAAGGATATTCCGATATATTACGGTTTATCGTCAATACGACATGCGTTTGGAATTTAAAATCGCGTCATTGTACTCACGTTGGCAAAACTGAGCTTGTTTGTGAACGGTTTGGTTATCGCTTTCGAAATATAAAGATAGCGATAAGATTGTGTTGAAACAATGCAGAGGCGATAATCAAAATGTTTCAGTCCATCCACCGATAGACCCTGCTTATTTGGTATAACGATTGGCATTAATCTCATTAATTACAAGTAACATTGAAAGTACGTTGTGTTGCGCTTACAATTAACGTTTTAACACAGTATGCACGTATACACTAGGATTACGTAAAACTATTCAAAATTATTAGACAGCCCGCATATTCATCCTATTATTAGACTAGTTTAGATTTGTACGTTAGATCGTTTTCAGAATTAGACACGTATAATTGAAACGACATATACGAAATCTGCATGTTGTGTGAAGTTGTATTTAACCCTCATTCACACGTATTAACTCACGGTGAAACATTTTTTCAAAATTATCTCGAAACGTGACGTGGCATTCGGCAATACCTAAATGTTTCACATCTATGTTTGATGTATTCAATTGTTTTATGTTTGAAGATAAGACCCACTGATACCGACCGTAACACTCATTGTATGAAATTCCAAAGTTTATTTCACTGGTGGGTCTTGTCTTCTAAATCCTGATAGATTTAATTGTCTGTGAACCCTGTGCAACTTGGCGAAAATAAAAACAATTAAAAATTGTGAATTGAACAACTTTGCATTGTAATCTAGTTCAGGGTCTAAAATTTATACAGAATTCTGGATCCATTTCTCCGTAATTAACTTAGTATCCAAAAGTTAAAATTCGCCAAGTTAGCAATAGTGTCGGACGCCGCTGTTGGTATGTGATCGCATGTTGAGCTGTTGGTGTGACTGTAGGGTCGAACTCGGCGGCGGGCTACCAGGGCGGCAAGCAGCGCGGCGGCGGCGGCGGCCGCGCCAACCAGAGGCACCAGCCCTACTAACGTACCTGCGACAGTCATCTCACTCCATTAAGGTAATTATCCTATCTCGTGACTTTATCTGATACCTCTCCTAACACGTTAATTTCACAGCAGCATCTTTTTAACTAGTTTCTCTCAAAATCTATTTGTCAAGTCCTTCAAAATAAACAGATGATTTCAACCGTTGTGTCGGCCATGATTATAACTAACACTATTATTTCAAGATAATTTTCCTCTATAGTGACTCATGTTTGTTGTGCTGATGATGTGTCGTTTGTCGGCAGGTTAAGTCCAGCGGCGATGAGGTGGTCCCGCGCCGGCGCGCGGTCGCCTCATTCCATTCCACATAATTAATTTAAGAAAACTAAATAAGAAGATTTTTTAAGTCTAAAAGTACGTCGCTCAGACGTGGCCGCGTCCCGGTCCTTTCATAAATTTAATATAATATAGTATGGATTAATAGATTACTTGAGTATTATTGAATAGATTCAATTTTGACATTATAGTAACGAGAATCACCCTTGAACTGATGTTAGAGTAATAAACAGAGCTTAATGAATCCCGTCGGCGTGTGTTTGTATGTGCGTGGTGTTTGTCTGTGAGCGTGTCCGAAGCCGCCCCACCCCCTGGAAGTTCTGGATCTCAAACATGTTGTAGATTTGTATTTTTTATTTGGTTAATCGAACAAATAAATCTGAATCATGTATTTTGTATGGTATAGTGTTTCTTCCAAATCGTAGGGATGAAATTAGTGTAAGTGCTCCGACATGAACAAACTCTGGAGATATACAAAGTTATGTATGTCTAATAAAACAATGTGTAAATAAAATTTTGACTTTTTCTGCGTTTTTGTCATTCCATTTACTGGTTGAACAGAAACGTTTACATAAAATCGACTTCCCTGTATCTCATTTGTCTTGACTCGTTTTTACGTAAGTTTGGAAATAAATATTTTACCTTTTTCAATACCTACCTAGTAAAAAAACAAAAAGGCTAAAGATGATGTATGTGGAATTTAACGCTTTTGGTAAAATTTTTAGCGCCTGGACAAAAAAGATGTTCACTTTCGAGTTGCTAATATTCTGCCATTTCTTTTCTTATGTTTACGGACGCTTTAAATAATGTGACATCAGACTTGCTGGTAAACAATGTGTATTGAGACATACTTTCAGGGAGATATGATGGAAAATCTACATTGTGACATAGTGACTGCATCAATAGCTTTGTTTTGGTTAGGTCTAACAAAAATTAAATTTAATAAGGACAAAAATAAAATAACCATATTCATTTCCTAAGTTTATTGCACTAATAGCTTTTGGGTTAACAAGGCTTTGCAGATGTCGCAAACAGCAGATCCAATGCGTTACATAGAGCTCTGTAGTTAACCTGAAAAATGGTAAACACATCGCAGGCTATAAAAAATGGACTGCTTATTCAAATTTGTAGTTAATGGGAAGTTATGGATTATTAATAAAGAAACGAAATCTTCATTTATTATCTGCATCTTCCATTTATTACGAGAAAAATATAAATTTAAGTAGGCGTTCGAATTTTTTTACCGTGCGAGCGATTCATTGCGATTCATTGATGCCACCACAAGATGGCATTGGCTTTAAAGATTAGTAGGAATTTCTTATTGTTGTCTATCTGTTTCACTAAATTCGGTTGATGCATCACGGAGTAATCATTTCTTAAAATCGATAATGACTGCTAGTTTTTTTGGTGGTTTAAATATCGTACCTTTGCAAATGACAGAGGCAAAAGTTTCCGTTTTCTTGTTATGCTTATATTGTGTGTACATATTATATTTGTGTGCCGTACTCATTATATTCTTACCTCGTTGGCTTAGTGGTTGCATTTTTGTCTACAGATCGTTGAGATTGGCCACCATGGCCGAAATCGGTCAAGGAAGCTAGATTATTCTTACCTCATCACCACACCCTCTTCGATATCCAAAGCATTTGTAAACCACATCTCTTTCCCGGGCCGACAGCAGCGACAGCAACCCTCGCTGGCACAGGGCGCGCTCGATCGACACGCGTGGGATTGTGCCGCAACGCTCTTTATCAATGTCCTGTATTTATACGAGCAACATTTCTATATTTTAATTGATATCTCCGTAATGAATATATTTCTATTAAAGGGTTTCTGGTTCCCGGCTATGGGTGTTATGTCACACGTGGTTAATGGAAGCCATTGTAGGAGGTTTGTTTTACTTAAACAGACTTGAAAATTATAGTTAAAGAAATTAAACTACTGTATTCACTAGTGAATTTCCTTCGGTTGAGACAACAACAAACAATAGAATTTGAATCTGTACTATACTTATTGGAAATAACACATTATTAGAAAATAGTTATTGACCTTAAACACTTCCAAAATATTCGACAATTGGTCTGGAAATTTAGCGAGTTTGGACAGCGCCATTGCGACGATGTGGCGCTCCTCGAAGTCGAGGAAGTTGAGCGGCGTGTCGATGGTGGGCACGTGCGGCACGGGCTCCAGCAGCGGCGCGCGCTCCAGCCCGCCCTGCGTCAGCGCCTCGCCCACCGTGCAGCAGAAGCGCTCGTACTCCACGAAGCGCCGCCGCCCGGGGGCGCAGAAACTGATGGTTTATGAGTTATACAATGGGAAAGGCAAGGAGAAATAGAAACACATTAGATAAACGATGTATCATCGTAATAAAGATGGTACTATATGCAAGCATACTATGTAAATAAATACTTAGGTATATTACGTAGGTACTCAAATAATTCGAATCAATGAATCCGATTATAGTTACTTTACAATACTCACTTTGACGACCCGATTGTCGCAGTGATTATGGCAATAGTCAATTGCGATTTGTGGGAAGATACGTATCCTAACCCGTCATCACTGGTAGGATACGTGTGCCACCAAGCATGTCTATTAGTTTTCTAGATTCCATAGTGTACCTACTATGTAAAGCTTGTAAACTTTGCTTAGTTTGGGACTACTAAGTATGTCTCATACTGAGTGGTTAATGTCTCTGAATATTAATTTATTAATGAATTCGCTTACACTTCCATAAGCGTGTCCATTTCGCGCGGCGACAGCGACAGGCCCGCCGAGCCCAGCGCGCGGTAGAAGTCTGCGCGCGGGATGATGAGCTCGCGGTGCGGGTCGAACTGCTGCAGGAAGTCGCGCGGCCGGACGCCCTCGCGGACCATCTGCAACGTTACCATGCCATGATAGTGCCATGAGCCATCCACGACGACGCGCCATACCAATATTTGAATTTGGATATATTTCACTACGATCACAATACTTTGTCCTTATTAGTATATTTATTTTATGGTTCTCCTCATACAATAACCTCATACAAGTGGTAGCTAGCAAACATATACTGTCAACGATTGAGAAAAATTGTACATAAAAATAACAAGGTGTGTTGTTTCAAATTCATCATGGCGTTGGGTGTGTCGCTTTTTGATGAATGGTATTTTTATCCTTCTATCATATAGGTACATATTTCTTTTGAAAAATTAAAACTACATCGGACCTTTCCCTTAATCTTGGCTAGAATCTGTACGATGTCGGTTTCAAGCGGGTCTGTCTTGGACTGCTGCTGGCGACGCGGCGCGACCGCCGGGCCTGCGATCGTAGCGCTCTCTGCGGGACGTTCTTCCAACTGAACAAAATAAACGAATATTCTTTTATCACTGGGGTTTCCCGTTTCAGAATATTAAATATATCTAAGTCGTATTAGAAAAGGTGATTCGAAAATGAAGGAACCTAACATTCTCTTCAGTAGCAGGATTTGGGGAACTCATACAATAATTACAATACTCCTTATTTAGCACCACATCACGACAATAAAAAGAAACAATCATAAAGTCTATAACGAAATGATCTAAAATGGCGGCGCATTTGCGAACTGTTAGCTCGTATGTGGCAGAAGAAAACGTATAGAAGTATAAACGATAACCCGATAGGCGCAGTGATTCAGCAATGGTCAATTGTGCCGGAGGATGTGGGTTCGACCCCACGAGGAAAAAAATATGATGTGATGAGCATTGTAATTTTCTACCGGCTGGTTGTTTATTTATCTATAGTATATATGTATTTCCAAAAAAAATATGTTTAAGTATGTCTATCAGTTATCCACTTTTCATAGTACAAGCTTTGCTTAGTTTGGAACTAGATGTCGTTGTAATATAATAAAGCGTGTTGACCTCGTCCAGCAGCGCCACGTAGTCGAAGCCGCAGTCGTCGAGGTAGCGCGTCTCGAGCGCGCGCACCTGCGGCGCGGCGGGCAGCACGCCCAGCCGCGCCAGCACGCGCCGCACCTGCGAGCGGGACACGTGCCCGTTGTTGTGTCTGAACAACAAACACAAATCTTGTCTATGTACTTTGTACTTTGTATTGATACTTCTTGACTTTTTTTATATAGCCAAGCAAACGATTAGACGGGTCGCCTGATGGTAAGTGATCATGAATATTGGCAATATAGGCATTGCGAATACGTTCTTGATGGAATTGTATATTACTTTGTAATGAGTGTGTTTTTATTCTTTCAATTACAAAAACAATCTTGTCCTATAAATTTTTCATGTGGTTGATCCTAAATCCTAATATTCTAATCATCTTTTTGAATCTCCAAAGACTACCAATCGAAAATTATAAATCGTTTGAGTTGAACTAAACGGACTCTTAGATAGGATGTTTGCAAAATTAGGCCTTAATGGGCATGTGCCTATGATTTAAGACAATTATTAAGAGGAATCGATATAAAATAATGCATATTCTACCTCTTGAGCCATCTTCTCATTATTGTTATTTCCCTGTGTATTATATGCAGGCTATGTATATTGTTTCCCTTGTCATAGTTAATCTGTAATATCTTACTCGTCATGTTCTCCAAACGCCGGCCTCAGGTCAATAGAGCGCTCCTTGCAAGCCGCCCGCACCCGCAGCAGGGCCTCCTGCGCCTGGTCCAGGTCCGAGGCGCTGGGGCCGCCCCGTTCAGCAGCCGAACCCACGGGTGGCAGCTCCGCCACCGCCTCGGCCACACCTCCCGCAGTTACGTCTGGATGCTTTTCCAGCTCTTTTATTGTGAATACTGCGACACAATAATTGCGATTATAGTAAGGCGTGCTACACACACCGATATGGCTCACTAAATTCTTTTGTGTTTTACATATTCTTTATTTATTCATTATTCATTTTGTTACATCCTTTGACTTACAAAAATATACCAACAAGTGCAAAGATCACAATTATTATAAACTTGACTTAAGAATAGCGTACAACTAGCGACGAACGCTTCCATAACGTACACGAATGCGTGGATGAAAAATGTACTAATAAACGAAATAAAAATAAAAATCTATTTTTCTAATGCTTTTCTTGTTCCCAAAAATCTTTCACCCCTATATCTTTAATGTGCAATTGCATCAAGAAGTAATACTACAAAATATAAAGTATATCTCCATAAGTATTTGGCTTTAAGATAATTTAAGGCCTCTCTGTGGCACCTTGATCGCAGTCGTCCTCGAAGGTCCTCCAGCAGACGCGGTCGGGCTGGTTGGGGTCCAGGTAGTGGCGGGTGACGCACAGCATCTCCAGGTCCGACATGATCGCGCTGAAGCCCATGATGTCCAGCGCCCTGCGGAACTGCTGCGGAGATATCCGACCGCTGTTCAGAGGGTCGTAGTCCTGTGTGACAAAAATGCGACTACTTTCTTACCAGTTTTCCTTGCACGTTACTCAACTTATATTTTCAGACATAAAAGATTTATTGATAGTATTTATACGTACTACGAAAAGATGATGTTCTTCTACTCTTCATTATTTGATATTCAAGCATTAGTTTAACCATTTAATTTGTCAAGCACGGAAGTTCCGAGAGGTACACTTACCCTAAAGAACTCTGAAACCCGCACACGCCGCTGCAGGACAAACTCCTGCACCCTCAGCATCAGGTCCAGCAGCTGCCTCGAGGGCCGGGGCGTGTTCAGCGCGGGGTGGAACACCTCCGAGGCTCCCAGGGGCGCCGTGGAGCGCCCTGCTTCTATCTCCGGGCGCACCAACTTCGGTAGGGTCGTGTCTATGACTGCAGCGGGATTGTTATATGCCTGGAGAAATAAGATAGAAGGTATATTTAGAGGGAAAATAGCATATTTTACGGAAACTAAAGCGCTCTATAAAAGCATTGGTGTTACGAGCCTACCTTATAAACTAAGGTAGCGTAAACTTACAAGTCAACATTTTCTAATTTAACACAAAGTTAAGTCATTGAAGTGTCAGTTATCAAGTCTAGAAGCAATAAATGACACTATTTTCCAATTCAAACACATTTAATTATGATTGTATAACGGTACATTAATCAAATTATTTCAAGTTGGTAGAAGTCGGCCTCAGGCCGCATTAAATATTTAGCATTATTGGTTTGTAACGCAAGTAATAATCGATTTCTGACTATAAGAAATTCATGAGATTTTGAACCGAACGTTTTCTGCTTGGATTATTTAATTAGAAGGAAACTTCCTGTTCCCATTTCAAACGGCAAATGTTTTCATTTAGATTTTTTTAAATTTTTTTCTAACGAGGTACTTACTGGCCCCAGGCCTTGAATGCCCTCCTTCTTGACGGCCTCCACAGCCTTGATGAACTCCACATAGTCCAACGTGTAGGAGTCCTTGATGAACCGCCGCACCAGCAGGTTGAAGTCCTCCGGCGACACAAGCACGCCGATGTAGTTGAGGATGCGCGCGAAGTGGGCAAATGTGATCCTACCGTCGTTTTTGGCGACCTTAAAAATAAGTTTTTAATATTGACTTTTATCTTAACAAACTCATCTTTATTAATCTCAGTATTAAAAAAATATGCAATCCGTAGCAAGTTGCTACGGAGTAGCTACAATTTTAAATCGAATTTTGTGCAGTAAATATTGATATGGAAAAATAAACCACAATATGACTTTTTCTTTTTTACAAAATAATTGTTATCAAGAATAAATGGTTTCTATGAGTATTTTTATCATCTTCAAATCCATTAATTGCACAGCATGTTGCTGTCATACTAGAAAAATGGTGATAATCATAATCAAAATTTATAAATTAATCAATTTGACTAGAAATAATTTCTTAAAAATACGAAGGTTCGCGTAATAAATTGAATATGGGACAAAGTTTACAGCCACGAGCAGCGGGTACAATGTTTATTTTAGTGTCGATCGGTAATGGTACTGCGCGGCTCGTATTGATTCCAAACTTCTCGGAACGCTTCGCTCAAAATGTATAAAATATTCAAAGACGTTACACCTCTTAGTTATGGAAATTAATGAGTTCAGCTTTGATACTCTGCGCTCGGTAGCCGCCGGTTCCTCTGCTAGATTGGATTGCTTTCCGTCGGTTCTGTACCAACAGATGACATCTCGATATCTTAAATTGCATTGAACAACCTTTGAAGTTTGAAGTAGGTACACTCATTTTATAGATGGTTATAAAAGATTTTATTTATATACGACTTTGCGATATTTTTAATGCATTAGATTAGAGGAATTGACATCATTAAATTTTTTAAAAATAATCTTGATTGACAAGATAATTTGTTTATACACATGCCGCTGTAATGGTAGTGCATATGAATAATGATGTTGAAGTATTTTTGACTCTATTTCCTCATGTCCAGCTTGTGCCAAGGTACCCACCAGCTCGTAGTCCTGGAAATAAGGCTTGAGCGGGATGTCCCGTTGCGCGATGGTGGCCAGCAGGCAGCACAGCCGCCGCAGCTGCCACATGTCCAGCTTGTGGCAGGCCGGCTCGGGGGGCGGCGGGCAGGCCTCCAGCAGGCAGTCCGAGGAAGTCTTGTCGCGCCCGCCGGCATCTGGAAATGTCGATTGTCCCAATATGACAAATACGATTTTGTAAAGACATTTGGAAAGATTTTTGTTGCTTTATCGCGTAAGAAATATTAAGACAGATTTCGATGAAGCTAAGTTAAATAGTAGATAAATCACTTGCGCCCCATCTCTCTCCGGTCGTGTCGATCTGCCGTCCCATTGGGTTATGAGAGTAAAGGAGTAGAGAGTGCACATTCGCACTTGTGCACTATAATTTTTCCCACGCAGTTGGCTGGTCTCTGTAGAGATTGGCCACCGTGTCCGAAATTCGGTCAGAAGGAACGTATCGTTTTACCATTATGTTGCAATAAAGTGTTATAATGTAACATGCGTTTTGAGTACAAATATTTCTCAGAAAAGCCTTCGCTTTTTACAGTGATTATAATGATAAGTCCTACGTCTGTCAGTTAGATAACGTTGTTCTCCCAGTCCAAGGATGTCGTATTAGCTGGTTGTTCGCGCTGGCAGCTGTCCAAGTCTTGCTCCAGTCACGTTCATGTCGACATGTTCTCCACTGACAAAGTTTTGTGTCGAAGTGATTTAGTTCTAGATTTCGACTATTATTTTATGGATGTTAGTAGAGATTCCATTTGTCTCGGTGGACACTGCCTTCCGAATCGGTGGTAGTTTAAATAATATGTATATGAAATTTTAAAAAACCTCATAAAAATTCGTCGTCGTGTAGTGCCTCTCAAATCACTGAAGGTTGGCAGTCAACTCTTTGTATCGTGTTTTGTTCAGAAAAATTAAATTTCAAAAATTAACGATTTGGATTTGAACAGAAAAATTATAAGACTTAATACGTTTCCATTATAATTTTCGTCAGAGATTTAAATTTAGAAAACACTCATTTCCATAGAAATGTGCCTAGCATGTCCCTACTAATACTTTATAATAAAAAGAACTATATTTGTACAATACTTTATTAAAATCCAATCAGTTTATTTTAAAAACGGTATTTCGTATATTGAATTATAGAATCCTTTGCGCATTATTGACATGTATTTTGTCGTCAATATTACCCCAGGTTACATCTACTACAGATCACCTTCTCCATGCACGATCTGGCACAGCTGGTGGTACAGCACGCGGCCGTCCTGCGCCCGGAAGTAGTCGGCCAGCTGCGCGATCTCCGCGTCCGACAGCCCCACCACGGAGCGCAGCGGCCCGGCCAGCACCGACACGAACTTCGACTCTACAATATTAATAAGAAAAATTTAAGTAAACAGAGGATATAATGTTTTGACAGAATTTGTCTTTCGGGAGTAGGGTCATAGATTTAATATTATTACTTTTATAATTTTGTTATCTACGAGATTCATTCTCCAGGCACCTTAGAATAATATCATAATGATAGATTCCAATTTAGAATTAATATATGTAGGACATTAATTGATGATAATTTTTTTGTAAACATAGATATTATCAATATTCAAGGGGAAACCTATATTTGAGAGTCACTTTGCAGAAATAAAAATGTAATTCAATTTCACATTCAAACCAAAACAACGGGCGTTTCTATTCAAAACTTCGAACATTCGAACATCATTAATAGTTGAGTGTGAGCATCCGCGTTGATCATTAGCAAACAAAGAACAACGATGTATTGTTTAATTAGTTTCAGTGCGTTCAGTTCCATGATCATGGAGAAAGGGAACTTATTGACATTGAATTGATGTGAACTAGTTTTAACAAGGCTTGAATGTACAATCCTATATTGCTGAAGATGGCAATGAAAGAGTGGGAGCAAAGCATTGCACGATTGGGCCAAGGTCGCAACGGCGAAATTACCACCCCCTCTTGTAGAAGATCGGCGTGAATCAGTATTGCACTGTATTTCGTATGGTGTGCGGAGGCCTGTATTCCCACTTATTCCTTTTCTATCATGTTCTACTCCTCTCCCAACTTCCCGTCATTTATCCTCCTATTCCTTTAAGCCGGCTAGGCATCTGCGACACTCCTGTGTTACAATGTTCATGGGTTGCGGTCAGTCACTTAACATCAGGTGAACCGTATGGTGGTCCTCTTACCTACTCTGGCATAAAGAAAGATACCCGTTCTTTGAAATGTTATGAAAGTTTAGCCTTAAATTACTCGATTAGGATTGTTTTACCGGAGATAAGAGAGTTGCCCTCAGGGTCCAGGGGCCGGTAGAAGTCCCACAGGTTGAGGCCCACGCGGAAGGCAGCGGCGCGGATCTTGTTGCAGGTCTTCCACACATCAGCAAGGCGAACGATCTAAAATAAAGTATTGAAACTTTTAAGTAAACTTCGTAAGCGATTTTCACCGTCTTTGGGCGTTCCCAGCATTGGACGCCTCGTGAATCTATAATTGGTACATAAGGAAAGAATTGATGATCGGAGAAACGAAAGGAATATGATATAATAGATAAGAAGGCAATATAATAGAGATTTCGGTACACCCACTCATGAGACGGAACGCACTTTGAAACCTTTGTAGAATTTGTAATTTATTCAGAATACGAATTTAAGCATCTCTTTCATCAATTACGGTTTCTAATAATACTTACTGTGTCATGCATTTTAAATTATTTGATTATAACTTATTAAAAAGTTGAACCAAAGCTTTCTTGTACTGATGATTGTACAAATAATTTGAATATTAGGGCTAAGAATTTTGAATTTCCATATAAAACGCGACGCTTGAAACAGCCTTGTTAAATGTTAATGTAAATACATTGACAATTTGACAAGTCAGTCAGAAATAATAGTATAAAAATTCAACGCAAACATTTCAATTTGAAGGTTTTAATATTAGAATTAAAATGTATAACTTAATGTTGGCTTTTAAAATTAATAAAAGGCTGAAATTCAGCGGAACAAGGCCCTAAATATAGTTGTTGTTTAGTACAAATAAACATTGTTTATGGTTTCTTTACGCAGTAGATATTCTCTCTTTGAGTCTCAATTGCCATTTCACGTCAATATTATCACTACATAGTATAAAACAAAGTCGCTTTTTCTGTCATGTGTCATGTTGTATGTCCCTATGAACGCTCAAACCTTTAAAACTACGCAACGGATTTTGATGCGGTTTTTTTTAATAGATAGAGTAACTCATGAGGAAGGTTTTTATCAGCATTGCACCCGTGCGAAGCCGGGGCGGGTCGCTAGTTAATTTATTAACTACAAAGGTAGTCGGCTACATTGTTGAATTTTAGATCAACGTTGTTAGCCGTAATAAGGTTCTTTCAAGAATGAATTTTATTAAGATTAAGGAAATCTTTATAAGACAGTCTGGAAAGAAAACAAATACTTAAGTACAATAATAAAAGTGTTACGATCTTGTTCTAATAAACTTTGTTTTTGTTATTTAACTAAATAGCACACTTTTTATAAATTTTGTGATTATAAATAATATTTAAAAGATAATTATTTAAGAAATGATATCTAGAAGATATAACTCATTAAGTCATGCCGGATATTTTTATGATTGGATGTGTCATGGAAGTTCCTATGGATTTTATTACAAGTAGGAACAATAAAGTCAAAAGGCGGAATAATGCCCGTCCCCGTAGGGTTTGGGGCTCGGCGCTATTTCGGTCGAGCCTTTTGACAGCCTCTACGGGCCCTCATCAATCAATTTGTCAATGGAAAAGCGAACTCTACCGTTTCGTTACGATTATACCGCCTACTTGAAATTTTATTGATGTAAGCTTCATATACGCTATAGATTGCTTGTTAACTATTGCGTGGAACTGTTACAGGTATAGATGACGAGCAGTGTAAAATATCCAATGTTTTATAATCGTAGCGAGCTGTACAGGGTGTGTGGGTGGTGGAGCATGCGCGAGCCGCGAAGCAGCGACCAATGACGTCAAGGAATCGATCGGCCGACGGCGCAGGCTGGATCTGTCACACCAAGCACATGAAGGAGCATGTCGGGACGGTTATGTAACGCGAAACCCTTTGCATGCCTGTAGCCGAGGTTACGCGCGCCCATGTGCGGACTAAGCTTCAGAACAAGGAATAGCCCATCGCAGAAGACCTCCCTCCGATGGGGCGATAGTTGCCCCGTCTGCGCGAGTGACATAATAGTGTAATTTAGATATAATGTACCGTTCTCTCGGATGCGACACGTAAAAGACGTTCGTGAGTGAGGGAGGCGCAGTGCTGGCTTTTTGTATATAAGTAAGTCTTATATTTATAACAGTAGTCTATCTTCAGAATAAGTTAAAGGTCAAGAGGTAAGATGTAGAACATGTCCCGATGCTATAGTATTCATATGAGCGACCAAAGATAACACATAAGGCTGACATACGGTTGGATTTAAAATTTTGAATTTAAACTGTTTTTTATACGATAGACATTTAACATTATATTTAAGTCTTATCTCTCAGTGTGATACTGTTATAAAGAACAGTAAATTGGATGGTAATTGAAATGTGTATTTATTATATTGTAAAATCAAATGCTTCAATACACGATGTTATTTCAAAACACACGATATTAAAGACACGAAGTTTGAACGCATAATAATTATGTAAATCAACTGCTCGTGGTCGTGTTATAATTATGCCAAATATATTAATCACAATATCTTCATATGTAGGCTAATTGATGATTGAATGCTTTTCAGTCACGAACTTTAAGCGTAATTCATTTATAACTTTTAAAAATGAGTATGATTTAAAGTTACTTAAAAGCGTCAGCACATAATTTTATAAAGATGTAAAAGTTTCATGAGTTATTTTTATGTTCTTGGAAGGATTTTTTTTTAGAATAGAAAATATTTATATTCATGTAAACTTTTTACAAAGTACTTATGAATAGTCATTTTTTAAGTTACCACCGGTTCGGAAAGTCGCTTTTATCGAGAAGATACCAGCAAGAAACGAAGAAATTTATAGGATAGCTTGTTTTATTTTATACTGAAAATGCTTTCGATACATAATATTTAAAGGATAATAATGAATGTCTCTTTCTTACACTGACTCGATCCTAACCTAAGCATACATATAATATAACCTTTTCACATATGGTGGAAGGCTACAGTAAGATCTGATAATGCGGTAATATAATCTACAGAAATGAGGGTTCGACATTTTATGAAATAGAAATTTTGCTCCATTCATATTTTTCGCTGATAACATTTCGTTTCATACACTTATATTATATTCTATGCGAGATTTTAAGTTGAATAATGACCTCGTTCAAAGCAAATTATAACTCACCTGTTTTGTTCATTAATATATTCGTTTTATATACCTTAGTAAGGTTCTCAATTTTTAACATCTTTTCAAAATATTTTTTTTATTGTATTAAAAATTATAATTGAAGAATTTGTAATCATATTAAATCAAATAACGATACACTCTATTAGTGAAATGAACTTGAAATAAATCGTTAACAATTTGTAACAGATAAGGAGGGGCAAATAATCAAGATGATAAACATAGCGGGCGTGATCTCGATCATCATCTTCTACGTGCTGATCCTGGCGGTGGGCATCTGGGCGGGCCGCAAGAAGCCGCCCGGGGACCAGTCGGAGGAGGAGGTGATGCTGGCGGGCCGGTCCATCGGCCTGTTCGTGGGCATCTTCACAATGACAGGTAAGATTATCTTAGTAACGTAGCCGAAGTCGCAGCAAGAGTTGAATCTAAGTCAGATGTTAGTCTAATACTAGTAAGATAGCTGCTGAGAATAAATTCGGCTATCTGAAGATAGTTGAAGTGTATCAAAAGAATTCATACAAAACAATGAAAAATGGCAAAAGAGGCATACCGATAACGGTAATGGTGGCCAATCTTAACAGAAATCAATCAGGTACGCAGGAGATATTAGAGTACAAAAGTATAATAGATGCACTCTCTATTCCTTCATTCTCGTAGTCCAATGGGACGGCAGACCGACACGACCGGAGAGATAAGGCGCAGGACCGATGGTTTTACGTGCTCGGGGGTGTTCCAACACTGCCAACTTCCAGGCCCTAAGGCTGCTATTGAAACTTTTTTTTATAAAAATCACATTTTTGTGGTCCCACCCGGGAATGTAACCCGAGATCCTCTCAACCACTAGACCAACGAGGCAATCGTAGTTATGACACCGAACTCTTCACGGTGTATTTTCATGGCTTTTGAAAATACATTTTATATATGTCCTTTAGATAGAGACAGGATTTTTAAAATGAGGTCTTTGTTGCAGCCACGTGGGTGGGCGGAGGCTACATCAACGGCACGGCTGAGGCGATATACACCTCGGGCCTGGTGTGGTGTCAGGCACCGTTCGGCTATGCACTCTCATTGGTCTTTGGTAAGTTTTTAATATCAGTCATTACCATGTGTATTTATCCTCAGTCGTACAACTTAGACCTCTTAAAAGTAAGATTGAATGGGTTTCTCACAAGAGGGTATGTTACCATCTAGATTTCAGGCCCCCTATTCCCAAATAGATTCCGATCCGAAAGTCCCGAATATCGGAAGGAATTCATACACATTTTGACAGCAACGTCCGATTTTCGGGACTTTCGGATCGGTATCGTATTTGTGAATAGGAGGCCAGTTCGCTTACATCGGGTGGGCTAGGTGCTATATACCCACTTGTCATTTATAAAAAGAATCACAAATTATTGGATTGCTTGCTCGGGGCAACGACACATTCTTATGGATCTACCAATTACCAGCGAGCACAAATGCTGCGGATCTGTGAAACTATCTTACGGACGATATTAAAGACATTATAGTAAGCGCTTGATGTGAACGAATGACCATTGAAAAGTAAACGAGTACAAGTGTTCGTGTTAATAGAGACTTAATATATTTTGTATCCAAATAAAGCATTCAAAAATATACTATAAACTTTGTATTGAAACTTCTCGATGGAATTGCATAATACTTTTATTTAAAGAAAAATACATTTTTATATATTAAATTTCACTTTTTACAATAATTATTTATTTAAACACAACCGGTTTTCATCGTCATCGTCATTGTCAGGTAGTTAAAATTTAAAACAATATCTACAATGTTTGCTTAAATATCACCGTAAACAAACAAACTCACATGTAAAACTAGATAAAATCACACTTAACATTTGCCCTTTATATTAAGCGAAAAGCTAGGTCCAAATTTGATGTCCAGATATATTTTTATAAGCAGTTAGTCACGTGGCGCGCTGGAGGGCCCTCGACACGTTCTGGGTTAACGAGCGGGCACGAGGGCCTCTTGCAAATTATTAATTTCGCGGTTACATTCAATCCGTCGTTAATTCTTTCATTATTTTCCTGTTGTGTAGCTTTTCATCTTTGTTATTGGGAGATTAATAAACGATATCAATTTGATCTGAATTATCAGTTTCGAATGTATGATTTAGCTTTTGAGCCTTTTTTACTTTATATATTCATTACTCATTAAGAAACAGAAATCTTAACAATTAACGTATACTTCTACGCTTAATACCTATGTTGACGAGACTGTATAGCGACATCGCAATATGTGAGGTAGGATTTGCGAGGATTCTATTACATTCGCCAATATTATCACAATTATTATGTATACTTAATAAATCATGCCTCTGTGATTCATTCCGGACACACTACCTAATATCGTCCATGCGATTACACTTCGTATAATATGTGGAGTCTACTTTGTGCCTCAGAAATGCAAACTTATTAAGTGGGATGTATCCCGAACGAAGTCGTAGAGCATGAATGCAGCATGGTATGCCTTCACGTATCGACCTTTTAGAAATAGTATTTTGTATTGTAGCGTAGGAATTTTGAGTTTATTAAAGTTAAAGTTATATGAACAAAGTACGTGATATATTCTTGGTATTTTCATAATTAATATCCATGGTATACTCGCCGTTTCTTGAATACCTTATTATTCTATATTAGAAAAAGTTTAATCCTTCATAATCCGCTTTAAATTTCGTTCGCACTTCGGAAAGACTTTGATTGTAAAAGTTTTATTGTTATCTTTCACTCTTCCATCATCGTAAGATGAAATATTTATATTAAAATTTACAATGCAAACATGAATTTTTAAGATTAAATATCTAATATTATTGTAGAGAGAATCAAGAACATATTATGCTGTTTATCTGTACATTAATGTTAACTTTGAATCATCTTTAGGAACATAAGGTATATTTTTTTTTAATAAACCATGGTTTTACTGCAAAAAGGCATTTGAATGAATGTACACTGATCCAACTGGTCTTCTTTTAATATTTGTGAATGTGTAATCATAAGAATACAGTCGATACCACAACATATAGGCGATAATTCTACTTGATGAAAAGCGGTGTTGCGGTTTTATATGGTGCAGGCTAGAAAATTATGCAATTCCGATTCTTAAACACAAACTATAGAATTGTATTTGTAGATTGGTGCTTAATATAATACACCATTTCAAAAAGAAGACTATTCGCTTATGTCTTGTTGGAATAAATCACATTTAAATAAAAATAATTTTCTTGTAGGATATTTTCGGTTAAACAAAGGAATATTTTTGGTTGCAGTGGAATATAAGTTAAAAAACTGTTTTATTGTGGGATAGTTTCGATTGAACTCCCATACGTAGCCTCTAGCACAGGTCCAAGAACCTAGTTGAGGTGTCCGTCGTGCCAATGTATATTATATGTCCCAAATATGTGTGCCAAATAAACGATTTTGATTCATGGACGCGATGTATGTGCAGGTGGCATCTTCTTCGCGAACCCGATGCGCAAGCAGGGCTACGTGACGATGCTGGACCCGCTGCAGGACTCGTTCGGCAGCCGCATGGGCGGCCTGCTGTTCCTGCCCGCGCTGTGCGGGGAGGTGTTCTGGGCTGCGGGCATCCTGGCCGCGCTTGGTAAGGAAACAGCTGTGCTTTAACTCGGTGTAGGCCGACAGTTTCGGACCGATTCCTGAGAGCTCCTTCTTCAGGGGGAGTGAGACGTTTTAGCGGTCACGTCCCTACTCGCAGTGCGAAGTCTACATCGAGTTATAGTGAGTATAAACCGTCACAATACAACTAATTATACGATGGCTCACTTATCTTTAAATCAATATACGGACGCAGTTTATTAGACAATTTTAGACAATATCTTACAGTTGTATATGCGACAGGCTTATTGTACAAAAAGGGTTTATGGGACTCATAAATAATTCTTAGTTTAAATATGAAAGGATAAAAATAAGGTATGCGATTTATAATGAAATTCTGCAAAATAGTTTAAGGCAGTATAGGCATAGCATTATGGGATAATATGCGTAAAGCAGCATGTTGTTTGTGTTCGTTTTTTTCATTTAGGTTGGGTTACAAATCACAATGCATCGTGTTGTTTATCAAAATTTCGGTCAAATTGTTTTGTAAAAAAGGAATAGAGTATTCATAAAGCTAATCATAAAGAAGGTTTCAGGGATCTTACTTAAATATTCACCATGTATTTAACGTTAAGGTTATATTCACAGCACATCTAATTTTAGTCGAGCATTATCCTTTGGTAATTGAGGCGAAAAGGGCTTAGCATCAAACATGCAACACAAACCAAGGGTGTTCGTATCGTTCCTATGTTTGGAACAGGCTTATGTAGATGAGGGAGGTGATACAGGGATGTGAATGGGCAGAGCATCTAGCTGATACAATATTCAGAAGGCTCAGTCTGCTTATTTATAACTGGGAATAAGCGCTTCAGCGTCTGAAATATGTTTACGTAATACAGGGAATAGCTTTTATACAATTTGGTGCATATAACGTAGAAAAGCTCCGATGTACGAATGTATGAATTTTTAACCATTTTTAGGTTAAGGCAGAAAATCAGTGTGAGGTTGCATGACCACAACTTATGCTGAGCCGACCCTGTTTCCAAGAACACTTACTGTGTTCTAAGTATCAACCATCTTCTTCATAATGTTGTAATTTATTTACTTTTATTTTTCTATCTTTCTTTCTATGCCAAAGAGAAGTCCTTTAATACGAAAGATATTAGATGTGTAGATTATTTAAATTGCCTTCGAATGTCAGAACCCCTGAAATTAACGCTGGAACTCAAACATTGATTTATTCAATTAGGAATTTCTTTGAAGCGCTCTTGATTACCTATATATGTATACTATATATAAACATTGACTCATTTTATATACTACATTGAGGATCCTAAATTGCCGTCCTGCCAATCTATTTGATATAAAGTTTCCTCATTAAGCAACAAATTCCTGAGCACAAGTATTGTCGAGTTCTACAAAGCAGGAATTTTGCGGTCCGACCATTGCCGTTTAATAGTTTAATCGCGTGTGGATAAAAACCTTAACGCAAGGTATTTTAATTTATGCCATTTTTATAATATCAGTCGCAGTTGCTCGCGACGTCCACGGTCATTAAAAATAACCCTTCGAAAATGTCACGTTAGTTGAGTATATATTTATTATTTAGAGTCGACGGGCTTTCATATACATCTGCTTACAATATCATTAGATAAAAAGAACTACACAGTACCTTCCTTTACATTTCACCCTAAATCTATACTAATATTATAAAGAGCAAAGATTCGTTTGTTTGTTTGTTGTATTGAATTGGCTCCAAGTGTACAGGACCGATTTGGATGAAGTTTTAATTTAATCATATTTGTATTCAGAGTTTTTATAAGACTCCAGGAGTGACATAAGATCCCGAAAATCTTATGGGATTGGGATAAATACGCGCGTGAAACCGCGGAGCTTAGCTAGTCTAGAATTAACCAAATAAATTCAATATTTAAAGACTGTTAACAACCCAACAAATTACTCCTGTCATAACCCATATAAAACTCTATAAACGTCCAAAAATATGAAAGAATGGGTGAACAATTTACCGAGTAATACGGCTACACGCAGCTACGAGTGTGCTGTTGTCCCATTCAAACGCTAGCTCGCCAAATGTCAAGGGCAGTTTGTTCGAGCTTCTGAATCCTTTCCTACAAATGCTATCGAATAGCTTTAGAATTATTTATAAAACACACAAACGTGAAGGCATCTCTAAACTTGGCCGTTCATTTTGCGATCCGGAAATGAACGTTTTCAATAAAACTCAGTGAATTTTCAATTTGTATTGCCATTTCAAAACGCAATCGCCTCTACGAAATACGAGTATAGAAATGAAATCTTTTTAGTGCATTTTATAGAAATCTCTATAATATTACTAATAAACCTCTCAATTTTTATAATGAATATTAATATGAAAGTACTAAAATTATTGACGTAACGTAACGATGTATTGGTTACGATTTAATTCATTGTTCTTATTTTTCATTTCTGTTTCCTTATCCTAATTTGCACAAACATCGCATCGAAATACTTTGCTTAAAATTTCTAAGCTCGCATAATATTAAAGCTTTTTACACAATGTTCAACAACAATTGAGATTTATCACGTAGCTAATAAAACATGATGTGGTTTGACGCAGCCTGAGGTGAGCGTTGGGAATATTGATTTTGTTCCAAAGCATCTCTTTGTGTTCTTTTGAGTTGTGGAGGCGACCCTCTGCTTGCGTTTCAATACATGTCTAATGCGATGTGCTTTGCGGAACTAGTTGGGTAGAACATGTTTTTGAATAGTTACATATGAATACATTTCAGCCGTTCTTTGTTCTTGTGACGTACTTAAACGATCTTTTATCAGGCATTGCCAAAAGAAAAAATACAAGGAAATACAACACATTAAAAACGATATTAAATACAGTGTTAAAATCTTTCCGTGTAATTTATTTTCATTACCATTGTCGAGTCCTTTTGAGATTTAGCGGAACGCGCTTTAACCGTATTATTCCCAGATCAAAACATAAATAAAATTAATTTGCATTGTTATCCAATACCGAACGTACAAAAGCAGTCGTAGAATATGAACAAAAATATTAACAATCGTTCCTGAAAAAATAATATTCATGAAGCAATATTTTATTTTATACAATGGCTTATAAAAATATAGAGAGGTATGTTTGTTAAACGTGTTGTCGTTGTATTGTTAGTATTTTTATTTGAAGCTTATTTTGTCTAGTATTGAAATTATACTTATATGTTCATCTATTTTCCTTTTTACAAATGTGATATCTGCTATTGTATATTTCTCGTATATTATTATAGATGTCGAGAGCAGAGATCCTCTTTGTTAACGCATTCAAACGTATATTTTTATTTTTGTTATGGTCGTCTCAACCTCAGAACAACTAGAGCATAAAAGGAAGGATAAAATAGCAACTAAACTCGATATATCCGCTGTCTTTTTACTTATGGAGCGACTTTAAAGTTAGAGAGGGATACGTATACAGAAGCCGTTTCGAAATTTCGTCGCAATCCGCTAATAAGTGCACCTTCCAGGCGCTACGCTGGTCGTCATCATCGACATGGACCACCGCACGTCGGTGATCTTCAGCGCGTGCGTGGCGGTGTTCTACACGCTGTTCGGCGGGCTGTACTCGGTGGCGTACACGGACGTCATCCAGCTGTTCTGCATCTTCATCGGCCTGTGGATGTGCATCCCCTTCGCGTGGGCCAACCCGCACGTCAAGCCGCTCAGTTCCATGGAGGTGGACTGGATCGGTAGGGTGGATCCGGATTACTATTGGTTTTATGTGGATTACGGGCTGCTGCTGATCTTTGGAGGGATACCTTGGCAGGTTAGTGAAACTTATAAATAGGCTCAGAAAACTATAAGTTCTAATCATAAAATGTACCTTTCTTCAGAGACACTGCCGCTTAACACGCTAAAGCATCAATACCCAATAACGATCAGAATTTATAAAAGTTTATTTCCATAAAAGTTTTTTTTGATAAATTGTGACTCTGAGAACTTGCAAGAAACTTTATGCTACAACTTTCTAACAAGCAAAGTACTTACAGTATCAAAGTACATTTTTGGGTCGTTAAGAATAGATTTCTATACAAGAGTTTTGTTGCAGGTGTATTTCCAACGCGTGCTGAGCAGCAAGACAGCCGGGCGCGCGCAGGTGCTGTCGTACGTGGCGGCCATCGGCTGCATCATCATGGCCATCCCGCCCGTGCTCATCGGAGCCATCGCCAAGGGGACTGGTGTGTATTGATAACTATTAGATTCATACGTGTAATACTTTTATTTTATGATTGACTCAAGAATCCTCCTACTATTAAGAGGATTCTGGGGCACTGTACTCCATAATATTACAATAACTTAAATTTATAGGAGGAAGGAATTATGCCACCACTTATAATCTCTTAAAGTTAACGTACTTCGTCAGTGGTGAAGTACGTTAACTTTGTAACAAATACTATACTCTTTCTCACTCTCTCTCTATCTATATCTCTCTATAGCCTTTAAATCTGTAACTGTAATTTAGGTAGGTATGTTGCTTAGGTGTATACATTAAATAATATAATTGTAAAATTACAAAATTAAAATAAAATGAGAAAAAATGAGTACAACAAAATTATTATGTTCTAAAGGGATCGACAATTTTCTAAGCATCATATATAGTTCGATGTATTTTTTTTCTTGTGGACTGTATTAAAACAAGGGGCTAAACTGGCGTTTCTGGCGTTTGTATGACGTCAAAGATTATGGATTCTTCTATTCTGTTCCTCACTTTCCATTACGTAATTACTGATGCTGTCGTTATCATCTAGCATGGAACGAGACCGAGACGTTCCACGGCGACCTGACCCCCGAGGGCGAGCTGACGGCGGACCAGACGTCCATGATCCTGCCGCTGGTGCTGCAGCACCTGACGCCGGGCTTCGTGTCCTTCTTCGGGCTCGGCGCCATATCAGCTGCCGTGATGTCGTCCGCTGACTCCAGCGTGCTTAGCGCTTCTTCTATGTTCGCCAGGTGAGATCTTACGAAGTTTCTTAAATGATACCAAAAAATAAAATATTAGTAGTACTACAATGGAGGGATTTTTTCAATTTAACTCCTTACTGATCTTATACTTTATGTTTGCCGTTTTTATTTGCAGTGTTTGTTGGCCAATTATAAATAGAATCTATAAACAGATTTAATCATAGCTATATCAACTAGAGTAATACAGGATACTAAGAGATGAAGTTACGGAACAAAAATATTTTCAGCCCATTATTATTAAAATGTTTATTATGTGCGTGCATAATAGGCTGTACAAATAAAATCATCATATGAGTCGTTGACAGTATATGTATGAAGTCTTCCTCTTGTGTGAAGTTTAATAGGGCCACACTGTGTGTACACGCACGTTAAAATAAATAGTATAAAATTTCCAAATTCATAAATTGGTGGGGCGCGTCGTCATGGACGGCAGTCGGCACTATCTATAGCTCATATTTGTTTCGTCAACAGGAACGTGTACAAGCTGATCTTCCGGCAGAACGCGTCGGAGATGGAGATCATCTGGGTGATGCGCGTGTCCATCCTCGTGGTGGGCGTGCTGTCCACCGTCATGGCGCTCACCATCCCCTCCATCTACGGGCTCTGGTGAGTTGTAGTGGGAAGACACATTTATTGGCACAGTTAATTTCAATGAATTTCTTGCTGACCGCAGCCCATGAACACCTTCAATACCAAAGTGTCACAGATGCCTTGCCGGTTTGAAGGAAGGGGAGGGGATAAGGAGAGGACTCATGATAGGAAGTTGGAAGAGCAGCAGAATAGGACAGGAGAAGAATGCGTTGGGAATATAGGCATCCGGGAACCCGCTCGCTGTACGAAGTACAGTGTAATATTGTTTCTCGCTGGTCTTCTGCTGGGTGGTGGTTATTTCACCGGTGCAAGCTTGGCCCAATCGTGCAATGCTCGGCTCCCACTCTTTTATTGTTGAAAGCGTTTTGCAGAAGAAATATCCTCTGTCGTCTCCTACGACACCCACGGGTAGAAATCGGGTGGCGATACACGTATTATAACCCGTCGCCACACGGGTAGAGTGTAAGTGTTATCTAAACTTTGTTTACGATATTTCTCATTTTAAAAGCGTCCAATGGTATATAAAGGTCTCGGTTTAATTAATATGATAGTCTACATCAACAATTAATAAATTGACATGAAAATATATGCATATAATATTCGTGCATATAATTGCATGCTTCTTAATAATATAAGTCTGAGTGAGGATTGAGCAATGTGAATTAAAGGGATCTTCACGCGAGTGTTGCACGATGCACTTATTCGCGATATCACGTGAGACAATCTGCGATCAAATATGTTGCACTCATTAGACCTGTTCTTCATTTGTCGGTACTATAAAATCCTACTAATATTATAAATTCGAAAACTACAAAACCGATTATGATGAAACTTGGTTTAATGTAGGTAAGGGTTCAGAAAAAAATATAGACTACTTTTAATCCCGGAGTTGTACATTAAAGACGAAAATAATAATTTTTTGCATAACGCTAGATAGGACTTAAGAATTTCAATTTATCAATATTGTAAAGCAAATTATTAAATTTATGAACATTGTAAATATTGTACGTTCTCAATTCACAAAGTTGATTTTATGCTTCTGATACTACCATCAAATGAAGTAACACCTTTAAAGTCGCATTAAGGCGCGTGCGGTCACAAATAGGTTTATGGTCGATTATGTTCGTGCCGGGTCCATTAGATTTCGTAACGTGACGTGCCGGCCAGCGGATACGTTCTCGCGACCTTACCATCAATGATTCTGGCACGTTTGATATAATGGGGAATTCATTTTTAATAATAGTAATGTATATTTTTAACAATCTTTAAAAATAATTATTAGAATACAAGAACAATTATCAAGCACACGAATATTCGTTACTTTATAAGAAGAAGTTAACAGACAGAACTTGAGGGTACGCGTACCCTCCTTTTTATAATCTTTACTACACTATTTTTATATTGAACCAATTCCGTCTATTAATATTTTTGTGATAAAGTAGGGTCTTCGGAAGAATGAAATGTTACAGACATTAGGTTCCATACAAGATCTTTAATTATAATGAAGTTTTTATTTTATTGATTTTACACACAAATACTATGAATACTACCTATATTTTTATTTATTTTTTTACAACTGCAACTTAAATAAATTGTCGCCAAACTTTAAACAGTTTGTTGGCGAGTCGCTCTTATCTCTAACTTAGGTCAATGCAGATTAGTCATTTAAAAATTTAGAAATACTTATAAATATTGAAAAATACTTGCGTTGAAAATAGAGAATTACTTTACAATTATTATTTTATATTATATATTCTTAATATTATGAACATTATTCCATAATGGTTAGATATTATCATGATTCTTATGCAAGTATGTCACTGCGCTCAATTAAGATTTTTAGAAACGGTCAGTAAAAGTGTATGTGTAACTCTTTATTCATTCTATACATATTACATATGTTACATATTTGTTATTAAAAAAAACATCTGAACTTTGTCTATTTCTATTCCTTCGTGTTACATATCTTTAGTGCCGATATATTAACAATTATATAAATACATTTTTTAATAATCGGGTAGCGAATATCGTGCGCGTAATTATAACAGTTGAACGATAAATAGTGTAATTAGTAATTACTCAGTTAACGGTACAAATTTGTCGTTCATGTTTGTTTAACTTATTACACGGTAGCACGACTGCAGGTATTTATTTGATTATAAAAATATTGTTAATGTAAATGAATTGCCCAAAAAAATTATCAAATTAATCCAATAAACTTGGTATGAAAGATAGTAAGATATAAATTTATAAAAACATTTATTTAGACTTCCTAAATCTTGTTTCCTAATCTAGCATAAAAGCCATGGTAAAAAATACGTGAATAATAGTTTATGGTGTAAAAATAAAGGTTTAAACATTTTACAGCTGACTATCTCACGATCCCTGGACTATAAGTCGTTCCTACTTTAGACTCTAGATGAGAATGTCATGTTTCTTTTTTTTTCATCTACAGATACTATCTTAGTAGTCACGCTATTTATCTCCACAGCAATTGCAGAAGGCCTTGTTTTTCCACTCATCTTCACATTCAAGACTCTAATATCATTCTCTTATATAGTACTTCTACTATAGACATGAAATTAATCTATAAATCTAGTTGAAACTTCATTTTTTGTTTCCATTTTGTTTGACTTCAATTTATAAATACAAATTATTTTCATCTCTTTATCATGTGCAAATTTTGCGTTATCAAAAACGAATGTTGGCAATCTATTACCATTGGCAGATGGCAGATACAATCACGATACTCAATATCCGGTTCACAATTAGCTAAAAGCTGAATTATCAGTTCTATCGGAGTCGTCAAACGACGAACATTACCAGAGATAATCCCTGACCTGAATATATTGATGCATGTGGTTTAACTGTAGATAGGATTTATATATGGAGCAAGATAATTAAGTCCATTATTCGATTCAGGCGTTGTTTCAGCACAAATTGACTAAACATTGTAGAACTTATCTGCATGATCGATATGAAGTTGTTGAAATGTTTAATTTCGGTGGTAAATAAAAAATAGTCAGGAATCTCGGAATAAGAGGTAGTCAGCTATACTTATCTCGAAACCTAATTATCGTAGGGTGTCCACGTCTATAGAAAGTATAAATATGTTTTTTTAATGATTTTATCGAGACTTAACCTTATTTATTCGAGCTTTTAATTATTGTTTTATCTTATTTCCCTTGATCTAATATTTCCGGATTTAAACGTGGAAAACTTTTATTTTCTCTATGTAAAGTGGTCGCAATCATTTTGCATGATGTATGAAAGAAACCTATGAAAAGTTACTATTTTGTGATCCCCTTATAATTAAGTAAATAAATATCTGCACATATAATATGCTTAAAAACATCATTAATTTAAAGAGTTCAACCTCCCTATCACCTCATCCCTCACCGTCTCATATTCCAGGTTCCATATTCATGGGTGAAATATTAAACATCATATACCCGGGCAGGTGTACCGTGACTGATGGAAACCGAAACCCTCATGTTACATGTAATAATAATTACTTATTCAATTATGTATTCATGTAATTATAGTAATTGGTATAACAACAAAGTGCCTAAACTAATTTGTTTTAATTAGATTCAATTGTGGTTAAAGTAATTCACAAACAAATCAAATGATTATAAATACGGCACTTATAAAATGCTAGTGAATTCATACATTTTCATTTTTTCTAGCTCTTTGGACGAGAGGCACTAACATCTTTCAGAAATAAACAACGTAAAGCTTTCGTTAATATAATAAATTCAAGAGGATTAGTTCTTTACAACTTCGCAAATAACTTCGTAGTAGACTAATTAGCGAAGAACAAAGAAGTATAATTTCTAACGAGACCTTAATGAATAATCTATTATTTAAAGTTTGACTTTAGAGCGTAGCGGTTATATTATGTTTGAATACTAAAGTTCCATGGTGCTCGGAATTGCTTAACATTTGTCGCAGTTTGATAAGGTCAGAGATAAGATGCGATGTTCTCTAATAGCCAATTCGTTAGTGTTAAATATCAGGCATATATTTAAATCATCAGTGCTTTAGTAAAATATCAGTAAAGCTGATTTAGAACATACGAATTTGGCCTTTAAAATTTAAGGCTTATGGTAAGTGGGGCAAGCTGGATCTGTTTTAAAATAATTTCTCAATTGTATATTTTTTCGTTGCCTGGAAGACAGTAGCCATAATGACACCAGTGCATGGTTTTATTGATGTTTATGATTCTTCTTTAGGTCCTTTTTTCTGCTGGTGTTTGCAATAAAATTAACATTTCATTCATATTGATTAAAAAGGCGTGTTATAATTTAATTTCATAACCGTTGTCTAGACTTAAGGAAAATCTTCAGTAGAGTTTACTTTCTGTGTGTCATCATATACCATGTGGAGGAAATTTTTATTTTGTATATTTTACAGCTAAAGATAGGTGTGGACATATGCATTAAAACGTTAAAAAATATTGTTGACAGTTCCTCCATTTAAAAGAAGTTATTTTTTTTAATTTTCAAATCATTTTACATTAAATGGGTGATTGATGCATAGTAATCGATGATATCATTTTGATTGAATTGAATTCCCCGCGAATACTGTCGCTTCCCACCGTCAGGCATACCGATTTTTCCATCAGCCCATTTATATTTTATAGGGCGAATAGGTTACAACAGAAAGGATTCAAGCGACATCAATTATCGGAGAAGCACGTCTTCTGGTGACTATGTCATGTAACAATAATAGATAAACATAACCCAATTGGGCTTTTCCATCAGCCCATATTTATAGGGCGAATAGGTTACAACAGAAAGGATTCAAGCGACATCAATTATCGGAGAAGCACGTCTTCTGGTGACTATGTCATGTAACAATAATAGATAAACATAACCCAATTGGGGTCCCTTTACTTTTGAAAGTGTATCACGATTCTGTTTTAATAAACGACGTGATCAATAGGATATGATATTCTATTAATTAAAGTTTGTTGGATTTAACTGAAATATTTGCAGTTGAAATTTCATTAAGCCAAATGAATTAACAAATTTATAAAGAAATATTGGGTCTGTGTTTATTGTATTGCTTCGTTATTTTAAATTAAATTATAAAATAGCGAAGAGAGTTAATATTGTTACAAAATTTGAATACACACCCTGTCCTTAAAATGAAGTATAAAACAACTATTTCATTAAAAATTGCGTGCGGGTGTGGTAAGAGTAATATTTTAATTGATATCACCTCATATGTATGTATAAGTTCGTAAATATACGCCTTTATTCACTTACCAAAATCTAATGGAATTAAACCAAAAATATTCAGATGGTAGACTTTAGAGGATCAAAATGCTATACGTTATTTTATTACAGGCATTAATGGGTAGGTTACACTTACACGGTGCGAGCTAGCGTGCGAGCTGGCCTAGTTGGCTAGGTTATTTAACTAAGCGTACATCGACAAAATTCTAATGTCCCAGACATTTTTTTGATTTATCCATAGTATGTATGTATTAACAAAAAAAAATTTTTTTAGTATGTTTATCACTTGCCTAGTTTCCACAGTACAAGCTTTGCTTAGTTTGGGACTAGATGGCGATGTGTCAAATGTCCGTGAATATTAATTTATTTATTAATGTTTCCAAGATTTTTAATGCAGTGCGCTGACACTCGGGGCATACGCTTAATCTGAACGAAGCAAAAAGTTGCACGCACAAGACATGCGTCAGGCTGTGACACTGGCTACATTGTAACATGGAGTAAAAAGCTGAGGTCCTAGAGTAGGTTAATGATTCTTTGAGGATCGAAACATATCGCCGTAATAAAATCTTGGCCTGGCAAATTACTCCTACATGATATATTACACTTATGGCAGGATTTTCATAACATCATGTTTGAAATAAAATAGCAAATATGAGAAAAAATAGGGATAGTTTTGGGCAATATATTTGTTATTTTAATAGACAAGGATAAGCTACAGTTGTACAATTTGCATATATTTTAATCAGCTTTTACACGCTTGAGGTGCTTAAAAATTCTTGTGGTATCAGGAGAGTCCTAACATACGTGTATCAGCCCAATATTATGGTGTGGTATTTATTTGACGATTGATCTCTGCCTAGCCTGTTCATTGCTGTTATCATCGTAGACTAAAGCTGTCCTGCCTTCTAGGTCCATGTGCTCCGACCTGGTGTACGTGATCCTGTTCCCGCAGCTGCTAATGGTGGTGCACTTCAAGAAATACTGCAACACATACGGCTCCCTCGCAGCCTACATTGTAGCGCTGTTCGTGCGACTCTCCGGAGGGGAGAAGCTGCTGGGCCTACCGCCACTTATACACTACCCGGGGTGGGACGCAGAGAATGAGGTCCAGCTGTTCCCCTTCAGGACGCTGGCGATGTCATTGTCGCTCTTCACACTGGCGTTCATATCGTGGCTGTCTGTGTAAGTATTGCTGATATTAATTGAAACAATAAAAAATCTAATGCAGAATCAATATTAACAAGCCAGTGATGCAATACAAAGTTTAAAACTATTGATTATTATTTTTCACGTACCATATTTATATTTGGTTAAATTTTCTGGTATAGGAACAAATTCACAATATTTTTTTTACCTTTTTAATAGAAAGTTATTGAAGTCTATAAAGATGTTTGCGTATCATTTAATCAAAGGTTAATAATACTCCGAAAAATTGGAAATGTTCTGAAAATTTTGTGAAATGTTCAAATACAAACATGCTATACCCAATTAATTATCCGAAGTAGAAATGTGGAAGTTTCCGCCCTTGAGGACGCTTTTACTCAGTTTATTTTCTCAATCAATTTCTTAGAAGCTTTGAGACTTAGTTTCTGTTTGAAAAGTTCTTCAGGTCTGTAATTTGATTTATGTTAACAATAGATTTTATGCTTTATTAAAATTATATCTTAATTTTGTAGAGAAAAGTTATATTGAAATTATTTGGTATATAATATGAAGTTATTTCTTTAATTCTATTAAATTTAAAGCCCATTTGAGATAGATTAATGCTTAATGAAAGGCAAGTTAATATAATATTGAGTCGCTTGTCTCGCATCTAATTTTCATGTTGAAGTAACGACATTAAGTAATAGATATTAAGTTGTCAGACTAAACGAATTTAAGATTAGATGTATTATGGAGCGTTTCTTGTGATCAGTTCGATAGAGATCAGTATCATTTAATATTTTGACATCGTGGAGAATATGATTAAACTTACCTATCTTCGGCTATTATAACGTATCGTGATTATGATTAAATGTCAGAAATTTAAGACATCCAAGTAAGCATGGTTATGTTGTAGCGGTTGGCCCTAATTTCGTCTTCGTATTTCATCTGGATTTGGACTGGATTTTTGCGCTATAAGACTAATAAGTAATTTAACTTAAACTGTTAAGTAGGGTAGCATATGTCTCATCTGGACTGAATTCCTGTTTTTATTTCGCCATCGTCTATTGATTATTCCCTTCCGATGTTATTAACTTTTGGTGATTTTGACAGCAATGGTATTTAGAGAAGGATGCCTAAATATTCAATATTTTAGGTTCCTCTTCAACTCCGGGTACTTGAGCCCCGAATCAGACTACTTCAACTGCGTGGTGAACATCCCGGAGGACATCCGGCGGGTGGACGAGCCCTCCGAGGCCGGCGAGCAGATGTCGGTGCTCGGCGGCGTGCCCGGCCGGCTGTACGGCGCCGCGTCCACCCTCGTGGGCCCCGACGAGAAGTCCGGCCGCATCAACCCCGCCCTCGAGACTGACGACGACGACCTCGACGACCCCAAC
>LQNK01000362.1:114383-162523 GCA_001586405.1 Phoebis sennae | reverse complement strand
GGCAACAGCAGCGCCCCCCCGCCCGTGCAGCCGATCGGCAAACAGACCGCCTTCTGAGACAACTAATGTGAGTGTTTTCGATGGTTTTACGTAGTGACCGCACACGACTTAGAAATGGTTTTCTATACGCTGTTTTTGTAAACATCTAGAGGTTTGGACACGCGTCGGGTCGGGTGTTTTAGCAGATTTAGCGTAGCGACCTTTATAGGTTTTAGTGTTGTCGGTACGAAACTGATTTTAACGGCAAAATTCCTAAAATTTAGTACGTGGGCATGCGGCGCGACGCGTGTGTGAAGGGCCTAAGTATGCTCAATGTCGGACATCTTCCGCAGCACACTTGAATGCCAATATATTTTTATTCACAGCGACAGCTGATGTAGCTAGGGTTGCCAGTAACGGCTGAGGGTTTCCTGGATAATGTACATTATTGAAGGCGTAAAAATACTAATGACTTGGAAATGGATATATAAATATCCGAAATGAGAAGTCAAAACTTTTGCTTGGTTGGAATCCAAGATAGTCAAAACGGAGTTATATCCTAATTTCCCGGTCCTCTGGCAACCCTAGACGTAGCTCAGCAATATCCGTAGCATAAATTATTCTGAATTTAAGAGAATTTATTTTGTAGTCAGATAAATGTTAAATGGAGTGATAAAGTAAAGCATACATATCATGTTGTGAATCGATGTTAGATGTATATACTCATATATTGATTCTTATTTACGTCAATTATATTAAGACACACACACACACACGTGTTACGTGTGTTATATGTAAACGAATTTGAAGTAATCAGCTATTACATATCGCTTACAAAATATATCTGCTGTTTATTTAGTTTTTAGTCGATTAGATTCGATATTTTTACGATACATTTAAATGAGATTATATTTCGAAATAAGTAAATGCAAAATACATATCACGGAGGCATTTATTCTGTAAGTTGTAAAGTTTTAGAGTTTTAGTATTTTATACACAGAATATATTATATTCATATATTGTGATGCTACAACAATATCGCACAGCTTATTAGCAGAAAGTATATTATGTGTAAATTGACAGACAATTGTTTTGGTAAACTTATTCAAATATTTAAAAAATTAGATTATTTTCTTAAGCTTGATATCTAAAATTTTGATGTTGTTTTTCTAGTATAAATTAAAAAATATATAAGCGGATTATCAAAATGTGAAATATTGATAAAATTATTTACAAAAATGCTTGTGAGTACAAATATAGCACTTGTTAATATTATTATTTTATTAGTTGACTGAGTTAAAGATTTTTATTCTAAATAATTCAAGACAAAGATTGAAAATGTAACAACGCTTTATTTTTTCGTAAAGGTTCAAATATTTTGCTTCGAATTTTAAGAATACTCAAATGTTTCAAATAATATCTTCCAATAAACATAATGATGTTTGATCTCATTATTCGAAGGTCACTTCTTAAGTCTTGAAGAATTTCAAAGAAATGTAAAAATTATTCAAATAAATGTATCCAAAGATTCAACGAAAAATATAGGTGAATGGAAAAAACGTAGGATTAATGTGTATCGGTGTTCAATTTTAAATGTCCCCTCCCTCCATCTCCTCTTAATAAATCAGTGTTACCTATGACGCTTTTAATATAATATATGTATTTCAAAAATTGTAAAATACTATTTATATCCGTATTCGATGGTTTTATTGGCTTTTCTAAAGTATATTATATCGTTGAATATATTCTATAGATATAAATGTAAATCTTGAAGTGGCGGTGTATAAATTGCTTTTATACAAACTCTTAAGGAAGATTGAAATTGTAAGGGTTTGAGTGCTCCAGTTTCATCGAATTATAATATAACTGTCTAAAGCTACTTTTATGGGCAAATTCCACTGTAAGAAAAGTAATTGCGATAACAGGCTTTTGGAAAGCAATCAATTACGTCTAAACGAAAATTTAGAATTATTTTTTTATTTAATTCCGAGAGCGGAAAAAAATGAAAACCTTTTAAATAATATAAAGGCTATATAAAGCAAACATAGTTCAATAATAAATTCGTTGAAGTAACAGTTTCTAACATACATTTATGGGAGGTATACTATATTAGTGATGATATACACTTTGAGCTATATTTTGTAAGGAATTTTGTATCGAACTTTGATACTGGACAAATACGAACCTATAAAATTTTCGTACAACCAAAGATAGACTAAAATGGTAGTAAAAGTTATCAACAACAACTTCGATTAACGTGAAATTGCAGAACATATGAAACGATTAAAGAAACTTCGATATACAAAAATAAAATGGCAAAGCACATATGAAACAATTTCAAGTAATTTATACATCGCTACTTTTTTATTATAGCAAGATGTGATAATCGCTATCAAGTGCGATGTAACGATACATATCATTCTGACCTTAAGGTACGTGAACCTATAGTCCTAGTCGATGCATATCACTATTGTAAGAGTAGACTTAATGTTGTTGTTTCGAAGTCGTTCAACAGACATATGCAGACATGTAACATACAATATCTATCAATTTTGTGTAGTTATGGAGTTTCTATTTTTACTCGAATCGTATTTATTATGTTATAAAGGTCTTTTATAGATATTTATATTATATTTATGTTATACTGTCTGTGTGTGAATGTTATGATCGTTGTGCATTTAACGCCAAGGAATTTGTTTCATAGGTTTATTTATCGACGCCAAAGTTTATAACCGATATTAGGTTAAAAACAATTTTTTATTAATATTATGTTGACTTTAAATAATCGTATTGATAGTGCTAAATAAAATATAAATTAACTACACATTTTTATGTAATTTATTCAACAACGATGAATTTCACTCAGTAATATAATTAAATGTTTTGATTTAATGTTATATTTTAACAATCAATTTCCAATGTGCTTTATTCTATCGGACTTTTAATATTGATTTATAATGTGACATTGAGATATCATATTTTTTTCATACGAATGAGACGACCTGTACTTAGATTTTCGATATGTTTAAAATATTATGTGAATGAATTTGATTTGATTTAAGAGTTCAAAACTTGGTTTGATTAGATAATTTCGTGGCGTTAGATGCGGCGAGGCGACCGGGCCACTGTTAGCTAGTAGTATCTATTGATTATTCCTAGTCTTGTTGATCATTTGAAATGTGTATAATGTGTAACGTTGTGACTTCGCAGTAAGCTGCGTTACTAACAAATATAGTATGTTGACTGGCTTTTTGTGTTTTATTTATTTCTTAATTCTATTTCATACTTCAAATTAAAAACCGTCTGAAAATACAGCGGATGAAATGAAATGACCATCCTTTGATTTGAATACGTATACTCTATTCCTCTTTGTCTTTCTCAAACTCTATTCGACTCTCTTGGCTATCGAGTTTAACAACGCATGTATCTATACTAATATCATAAAGAGGAATTATTTGTTTGTATTGAATAGGCTCCGAAACTACAGGACAGATTTGGATGAAATTCTGTACAGAGATTCCCCCATCAAACCCCAGGAATGGCAAAGGATAGTATTTATTATGAAAATCCTACGGGAATGGCGCATATACGCGGGTCAACGAAACTTTAGAATTATTTTTATTGATTAAACCGTGGAGCTCAGCTATTCATATAATATTTTGGAATGTAAGTTTTCATCAGGTACCTACAGATTCATTTTGTAAATCAAAAGAAAGCCACAAAAATTTATGATTTATTTATTGTCAATTCTTATCCATTAATATATTTTGCTTGGCGACTCTACTAACGAGTATATGGGGTAAGTAAAACAACAAGATATATTTACAATAGTTTATTTAATACAAAATATTTTGCACTTACAACTACATTTTGTACATTCGTAACAATTAAATAATAATACTTTAACATCAGTGAACACGATACATACTTCAACAAGCTCTATTTGGTGCCACTACGCTCTGCGTTAATAAATTCTTCAAATGTACTTATCCACTTATTATTAGTATTGCTTGGTGATAACGCATTTGAAGCAGGTAATATAGCAGTTTAGACGAACTAGACGACAAGTGTGCTTTCTCACCTTTTCGAAAATTGCAAATTAAAACTTAAATACTTTGGTAAAATACTTAAATTTTAGTTTGCCTATCCCTATAATTCCAGCAAGAATTTGGGAAATTTTACTCACGCAATAGCGCGTTCCAACAGAAAATTATTCTATCAAATCATATAAAGAACAAAAGTTGTAACACGCCCAGAACCTTACAAATAGCACACGTCGTCTAGTCCAATCTGCCTGCGGGTAACACTTTAAATTCGATTGGTAACTCTCGTTATTGATGGTAGCGATGGAACTTTATTATTAAAACTGATTTACGTGAAGATATTCTGGCATTCAAGAGGGCAAGTTACGTGTTATCCCTGTTCAACCCATTGAGAAAAACAGAGATAGAATCGCATACAAGAATTGATACGAGAAATTCTATGTGTAAATCAGTTTAACACCCTAGTTTATTGAATAGTTTAGTAAACGTAACCACCGTTGGAGTCGTAGCTTTGGCCGATGGTAGCGGGGACACCACCAGATCCGTGACCGCCAGAGAAACCGCCCGAACCGCCTGAAGAATAACCGCCGGAGCTGCCTGAGTAACCGCTTGAACCACCCGAGGAGTATCCGCCTGATCCTCCCGAGGAGTAACCACCTGAACCACCCGAGGAGTAACCGCCAGAGCTACCAGAGAGACCACCAGATGAGAAACCGCTTGATCCATGACCGCCCGAAGAGTAACCACCAGAGCCGCCGGAAGAATAGCCAGATCCAGAAGATCCACCGGAGTAGCCACCAGACCCGCTAGAGATGCCAGAGAAGCCACCAGAGGAGAAACTACCGGAGCCATGACCGCCAGACGATCCGCCGCTGCTGGGAGCTCCGTAGCTGCTAGATGGGGCTCCATAGGAGCTCGAAGGGGCTCCATACGAGCTGGATGGCGCACCGTAGCTGCTAGAAGGAGCCGCTGGGGCACCATAGCTGGATGAGAGTCCTCCAGAACCTGATCCGAAGCCGCTGCTTCCGAAGCCGGAGCTGCTGAATCCAGATGAACCAGAAGAGAAGCTGCTTGAACCGTGGCTTGAACCGAAGCTGCCAGAGCTGCCGGATCCGAAGCTGCCAGAGGATGGGGCGCCGTAAGAGGATGATGGGGCTGGGGCTCCGTAAGAGTCAGTGGGAGTTCCGTATGAGGTCGATGGGGCTGGTGCGCCGTAGGATTGGGAAGGAGAAGGTGCGCCGTAGGAGCTTGAGGGAGCGCCGTATGAGCTTGAGGGAGCTCCTAACGAAGAGGAGCCGGAGAAAGATCCAGAGGACCCAGAGAAGGAGCTGGATGAACCGAAGGAGTTCGAGGAAGGAGCACCGTATGAGCTCGAAGGTGTGCCGTAGGAGGTGGAAGGAGGTTTGGGAGCGCCGTACAGCGAGGAAGGTCCAGTTGGGACTCCATAGCTAGTCGCTGGCGGTCTGGCGGGGGCGCCGTACGAGCTGGATGGCTTGGATGGAGGGCCGTACGAGGATGAGGGACGAGATGGCGGGCCATAGCTGCTGGAGGGTTTCGGTGGGCCGTAGCTGGAGGAGGGCCTGGGGGCGCCGTAGGAGCTGGATGGTCGCGGGGCGCCGTAGCTGGAGGAAGGTCTGCCGAAACTGCCGCTTGAGGGCGGGAGGTAGGAAGAGCTTATGGGCGCTGTGAACGAATAAGTAAATTGTTAATGTTTTGAATTAATCTATTTATAATAAAATAATTGATTATTGTTTTAAAATCATTTATTTAATATACATCATGTGTTTATAGAGGTTCTACAAAAGGTGAAATAAAAATGCAAATAAGTTAGGTACTGTGTACTTTATACCAAACTCTTTTTGTAATGCAATAAACTAAGAAATTATAATGTTAAACATTAATATAATTATTTTATATCTTTATTTGTTTTAAAATAAGCTTACCATCGCGCTTGTAGTGCTTGCGCGGTGTGGCTGAGACCAGGGCAGCCGCCAGGAGCACGCCCGCGAGCTGCAACAACAAACAATACCATGTTAAATGCGAACAATATTTTATCCAACAATTTCAAAATTAAACATAGAAATAATGTTACATCAGGCAAGTGGAGCAGGCACTTCATCTGATGTTAAGTGACTGATCGGGTATTTTCTATATTATTTATTTTTCCTCTTGCAATAATAGAACGTGACTCGAAATTATATTTTTCCCCTTTTGATTATCACACTATATCTTATGCATAGCCTTTTCTTAACATAAGCGAAACATCTGTGAAATGTTCGAAAGGTTTTTGTGGGTGTAACAACTAATATTATCATATGAATAGGTGAGCTAATATTTAGTATGAATTCGAATAATTTTAGGTGTATGATTAAGAACGTATTGTTAAATAACTTAATTAAAAATTAATAAAAGTATCACAAAAATATTATAACCTGTAACCTGGGGAAACTTTTTAATATCAAACGAAAATTAATTAACATCAAAATTCAATTAAAATTTGCGCTCATTACGGAGCTTTGCTGGGTAACTAAAAATTATATTAATTTAGAAATTTGTATGTATCTCGTTAATATCTATTTAAGCATGAATTGCTTTATTCACCAACTTCATCTTAGTTATCTTCAAGAACTATTGATCGAGTTTGTTCTTTATCAGGTCAAGATGTGTACTTAAAAAAAAATTGTGAAAACTCTATTGGTAAAATACGGGAACTTAGAATACCAAGCCGTGTTTGTTTAAGATTGCTTTGAATTAAACCCAAACTAAAATAAACTGCTTATTCCTAACATAAAATCTAACTAAAAACATACGCAAATGTGAACATAAGTTTACAATACAAGAATCTTACGCCTTAAATTTTAATAAAGTCGACGACTATTTCGCCAATCCATCAATGATATTTACTCACAAATGTTATTTAACAAATTATACACACAATAACTACATTGGTAATTGTATTATATAACGTGACCTTTAGGCCAAGGGTCCAATACGACAAAAAATAGAAATGTTGTTACGTAAGAGATTTAGCAAGATTAACGGAACGTAGTTGAAGATGTACAGTCAATACGCAGTCATATTATTCGGGTTTACCCATCCATACTAAGTTTATAAAGCTGCAGAGATTGTTTGATTTTGCTTATTTGAATGCAGTAATCTCAGGAACTATTAATCTATGGAATGAATAATAATATTTGTAATAATTAATTTAAATTTATGTTTAATTTGAATTATGAAATTATTATTATGGACTCCCGTTGTCTATTATATATAAAAGAATTTATTTATTTATTATTATTTATTTATTTATTGGCTACAAGTTGGCTAGATGGGCCATTAATCGAGGGTAGCTATAGACTATAATATTACAATGTCCTACCGGAATGGAAGCTAATTACTGATATACTTATGTACATTATAGTAAATTTAACTTGTACATCTATTATAATTCAATATATAGATATATTTTTATTATTTTATTGGGACGAAAGTTCTTTAATTATACTTATTTGAGGTAAATAATTTTCCTACGTATAAGACAAGAAATTCTAATCGTTTCCATCATGACATTCAAACCAGCCGTAAATGCAAATAATTCTACAGGTTATATAAAAAGTAGAGTGTAAACGAACCTACCTGTTCTCGAGATTACCGCGTTTAAACAAACAAACATTTCTGCTACGAATATAGTATTATATTATCTGTGGTATAGCTTATGTAAGATGTCAATGCGATGGTAATCCGAACAGGTGAACACTTCTTTTATAAAGCACGTAATGCTCGTTTATAATGAATTACATGTTTATATCCGGATTACCTGCCTTGACTAATTAATGTCTTTGTTTCCAATGCTCATGATTCAATATGGATGGCGAAGATGTCACACAAAAATTTGTATGAATTATAATTACGAAACAAGGGATTCTATTTTTGTGCCATATTAATGTGAAATTATTAAATAAAAAAATGAAAATGAATGATAATTACGAAACACAGGCTATTATTTTTGTGCCATATTATACTGGTGGATGAAATTATAAAAAAAAATCATAGTAAGTTAACATAATCATAATCATAGTAAGTTAATAATAAAAAATAAAGAACTTTTTATTATTATTATTATTATTAGTTAACAAAGAACGATGAACAATCACTTTGTAAATTTATTTTTCTTCTACCAAAAAAACATTCAGTCTTACTGAAGACTATATATTTCCAGTCTATTTTACATTGAAATTTACTAAAAATAACCGAATGTCGGAAAGAGCATGCTCTTTTAGTGACGTAGGTTCTACTATGTAAAATTTCTTCTGTTTTCGTCTAGGATTCACACACCCAAAAATGTGAAAGAGCAAACGTTTAGAATTTAAAGGACATAAGAAAGTTAAAATCGCTGATTTGCACACAAACCACGGCCGCTTTCTATCGTTATCTCGACCATTTGTATTTTGTGCGTTAATGCAAAGATTTATCTACGTACGTGGATTAGAAACACATCCGATTATGTTGTTTTCATTATCTTTCTTTTGTTTGGGGAAAAATATTACGAAAGGTAATTCCTAATCAAGTATTGAATTAAAGACTTTTTTACACTATTTCCACTATTTATTTAAAAACATTATTTAATTACTAATTCACAATTACATTATTAATTCAATACTTAAAATGCATTTCCACCAAGAAGTCACAATACAATCTATCAATTATAATTCCTAATCGGTGTTGCTTGAGGAAATAAATAAGAGACATTCTTATTGAAGCTTAATTAGGCTTTACATTCGTTTTATAAGCGTGTAGATTTACGGAAAATCGTTATTGTAAATGGTGTAACAATATATTCTTTAGAAATTAATTGAAACAGAACAAAAATTTTCCTTAATCTAAAATTAAACGTGCCTTATTCTGGGCTAAAAACTTTCTCATATCCCACAAACTCGCAGTCAGTATCATTTAGATTTAAAAATTCTTTCTTGCCTCAAATATATTAATTTTTAAAATTTTCGGAGATTATATACATTTAGCCCCTGCCAGGTCTGTAGTTCCATATTTTGACAGCAAAATATATTTTGAAAGAAACAAAATTAAAATTAATTGCTAGGTAAGTATCCCTTTGCCCATTTTTGGTAATTACGGCTAAATTGTAGGTACTTGTAAGTGGCAACACCGTTTAGTATTGCGTAATTCTGAGCACTTGGAACAAAAGGAGGACAGAAATATTACGGTGAAGTAAAATTTAGATTTAAAACGATAAAAATTTCGGCGCACGACTGCGTAGTAATTATAATAATTTGGATATTTCTCATTCTTAATTTGACATTTGGAATTGAAAAATTTTTAAATTATTTAAATGACCTCTAAGTTTCATTCATAATTATAAAAGAAAGTGTTTTTAAAAAACGTCACACATTCCTTTAGTTTTGGGAATTTGAAGGCGTAAATCTTAAAATATGTTTTTTTATATTAGGATACTCCGAAAGATTATGTTATCTTTTTTTTATTCGCGAATTTAATATCTCGTAATCTTATAGCAATTTTATTTTCATTTTCATTTAAGTTTTATTTACTAAAGTGACTTAACATATTTCTCTAGGATGAAATTAGTAACACGTGCGTTTTTGTATTTAAAAACGTTAATATTAAAGCGTAATAAGAGTTAATTGGTTGTTACTTTAAGTGTGTAACATGAGTTATTGCGCCTCCACGCTCCATCACACCTGTCAGCGCCTAGGCATTGTAGTGCCTATAAAATGAACTAACCGCTTATAAACACTATGGGAATGTGAATGAACTCATGATTAAGTTTTACGTACCTCATCGTGGTACTTTAAAGAATAACTAAAAACTATCAAATAAACAAACAATCTTTATTCAAATGTACTTTTAAGGTGCTTTTTTAAATTATCGTTTTCAGTTGTTTATAGGTTCTGAACTGGCAATAGACACTTTAAACAAATGTTTATCTTATTTATCTTTAAACATTTGTTTAAAGTGACTATTGCTATATTAAGTAGTCACTTATTGTAGTTAGTATAAGGGACTATTATTCAATTTTGTAAGAATAATGAAGAACTCAATAGAGAAACTATACTGCATTGATCTTAAACGGATATATTCCAAGTTAACACGTCATTAAAAATTAAGTATTTCGTTCAACAATAATGATCTCGTTTGCCAATAATAAAAGCTCAGTATAACAATTAAAGTCATAAAGCACGAAGTATCTCACGGGAACCGCCATCTTTACGGCCCTCCGTTATACCGTGTACGCAACGTCCTGTATTGTTCCAAAATTGTGCAAATTTTAATTTATTACGTGAATCTGCGAAACAATGCAGCATCTTTTTATTGCAAAAACGGGTTCTGAGATTAATTTTATTTTAACTGGGAATTCACACGATGCTCTAGATGCAGACGATTTATAGGAAGTCGTTACAGATGATCAGAGATGACGGAACTTGACGCATTCCGCCATGACACTTTCAAATGTTTTTCCCGCCCATTTTCTTGTCACAGATTATGTAATATGTTTGTTATATTACTGTATTTGCAGTATAGGCTCATCTTGATATTTAGTATTAAATAATTTGATACTCCAAAAAGTATGAGTGAAATTTTTATTGAGAACTGACCTACTTCAAACATGTATCTTAAAATAATTTTGAAGATATTCATCGGGTGCAAACAAAAACGAAATTTAATTTATTTCGACTTCCGTTCCGTTTGACCTGTTTTTATTCGACCGAGCGCGTAATTAATATCTCGCGTTTAATTTATGCACATAAATGGAGAAATATTGTAAAATGCACAATGTTGAATATTTATACAACAAACTGTGACGTAAGACTCACGTGCGTAGAAAGTGTAAGTGACGAGGAACATGATGAGCGACGATCTCACATTGTTAGGCTTACATTGATGCTTTGATACCAAGTTTATGGCTGCGTTGTGCATTGAATGGGCGATGTACTACGTTATCGAGTTACGTAACAGCGAACAGATAAGATTGCGTGAACTATGACCCAGGTTTTGCATAGCTTTTTACGTTTATGATTTGTTTCGAAGTACGTTGTCGGGTTTCTGGGTCGGAATATTGTTCAATTATTGATGTAAAAACGTCAAACTTTCAAAAGAAATGTTATAGAAAATAAAATATTTCTATTTTACACCAAAATTATTCAAATCATGTGATTTATGAGGAATGAATTAGCATATTGTTACATAAATGATAATATTAATCAAATTATTAATCACTATCATTATCATTCATACAATTAACCCTAAAATGATTAATGTATTTTATGGCCTTCAAAAGCTATTTAACAATTAATTAAAATTTAAAACGACTTTTTATCTAGAACTTTTTCTGGATTCCTAAATGTATCTTATGATTTATCCAAATTTATTCATTGTTTTTTAATAATAGACCTTAAATAAATATTTATACTAAAATAACACAGAGGTCAAAGACACTTCCGCGACAGGCGCGGCGTTATGTCAATAGTCTGTAGTCTTGTCTCTGCCGCATCCTAAGTCATTATTTGCAACTTTAAGTATTCATGAATATTGCGTTCTAGATTCTATAGTCTATAGTTTACACTTGGGTGCCAATTTCTCTGTAAATATAGGTGCAATAAGTGAGTACTAATGCGATGTCTTAAAAGATATAAACAACTGCAAGAGTTACAAAAGGTATTATTGTAATACAAAAACAATGAGTTTCTGAACAAATTGCTAGTTTTGAATCTATACTAATATTATAAATGGGAAAGATTTGTTTGTTTGGTTGTTTGTATTGAATAGGCGTCGAAACTACAGGACCAATTTGGATGAAAATTTTAGAGATTCTTTGAAACATGGAATGACATAGGATAGTTTTTATCCTGAAAATCCTACAGGAACGGGATTAACTATTAGTTATATATAAATGAATTCCTTTGATTTGTAAATGATTGTTTGCAATTTTAGAAACATACACAAAGAGAGACAGAATAGCTCAAGGGGAAAATAAACGTTATATTTTATCTAGAAAGCGATCAAAAGAAATGTCTGAAAAAATGAAGAGAAATATCATCTTCATTTAGAGCTGTCTCAAAGAAAAGGTATTCAATTTATCGCTTTTGAAGAAGATATTTTGTGACCTAGTTCTTACTATTACTAGATATAAAATATTGCAGCTTTCCAGGCTTTTCTTTCAAAATATCCTTTAACTAATATCTGACAATTAATAGATCACTTTTCGAAACTACTAAACGTTAAAACTACATATAAGTTATAACGCTAAGAATATTTTAAACTGCAACTATGTATTTTTAACGAATAACGCGATATGCTTTTGTAAATTTAATTATTTAGTTATAATTCCATTCGTATTATGCAAACATTTTTCACGTGCGTCTGGCAGTTAAAACTTTTATAGAACAAAAAGGGTCGCAATAGTCGTATGTCGTGATAGAAAAGTGAAACTATTTAGTGCAAGCGAGTGAGAACTGGTGTTTTGTGGCATTTCAACTCACGATACGCAATATATCATGTTTCTTGTGTTGTTTGTGGACGAGATGCGAATAATAGAAGCGGAAATGTGGGCTCTGAAAGCGCTCGGGGAAAGGGTTAAAAAACTTGACGTTATTTCTATTCCTGGGTGCCGATGAAAATTAGTGGCTTTGGTGCCACAAATATCCTGAGTGGTATCCCTTTTACACACCACAACTCCATTTATAAAAAATTAAATGTTATATGTATCTATTTGTTTGTAAATGTGTTGATTTTTTTTTCGCAGACCCTAATAATGTCAGTTTTACATATGTTACAGAGATCAAGCCATATCTTACGGAGTATAGTAATATAAACTTAAACTTTAGAAAATGAAATAGAAAGTGTCAGCAGATCAAGGGCGCGGGTGACGTAATGCTACCGACTCGATATATTCATCCCAATTGCCATTTTCTCTGCTTATTTTTTTTCTCTTAACAATCATTATTTTGTTATTTAAATCTGACTAACATAAAACTTTTGTTTTGTTTAACTGAATGACATTTGTATAAAGATTAAAGAACATTTTTGTATCGACATCTAATTATTTGTTTTGTGCCCTAAATCTGTATGTCTTCCACGTTTTTGTAAATTAAAATTAATAAATATTTAATACAAATTATGGATTTGATGTACACTTATTATTTTTTTAATGTTATCTATATCTTATTTATCTGTAGCCGCGATGGTTAGACTATATTAGACTATATTACTAGTGACTTCTCTTTCGTACAGCGTTCAAGATTGGCGCCATACATGTGAACATAAAATTGTCTTCACGGCATACTTTCGGCATTCCCAAGCAATAAAGCAAATTTAACGAGTGCCATATCGCACCTGACGTAACATGTGACGTAAAACATTTAGATGCTTAACCATTATGCTCAAAGATGTTAAAAGTTTCCTTATCGGTGTATATTGAACTTTCTTATCTGTTTTTTGATCGATTACGATCGAACTACAGAAAATACTGGCAGTTTTACTTATTGCCACTAACGAAAAAGATGAACAAATACAAAATTATAATACGAGTAGAATATTTTAGGTATAACATTATTATAAAAATAAAAAAAAAACCGTGTAATTAAATAATGTTTTTAAAATAAATAGTGGAAATAGTGTAAAAAAGTCTTTAATTCAATACTTAAAATGCATTTCCACCAAGAAGTCACAAAATAATCTCATATATATCAATTATAAAGTCTGTATACTTTGTGCGAATGGGTGAACGTTTTTATTAAATTTATGTATATGAAATAAAATATTACTCTAGTTAAAATTACAATAACAATTCTCAAAGGGATCTGAGCTTATGTTGGTAATATTCTCTGTCCTACACGTTAATTTATTTATAAGGCTTCACAGAGGCAACGTGTACTTCGGGAGTTTTATACCAAAAAGGTTATATTAAATTAAAATTGAATAGTAATGGTTGCTGAGAACGAACCGGTAAGAAACCTCCATTTGCCTTAGGAATTTAAAAGTAAGTTTATATTTTTCGCCAAGCTGTTATACACTAATCTTTTAACGGACTTTGAACTTTATGATATACCCATTAAATTTTGACTCTTAGGATGAATTGTGACTAGATAAGGTAATTACCCTTTACAGGTCACTAAAAAGAGAAAAAATTTATTTTTTTGCCAAAAAATAGAACCTTAACATTTTTAAACTTTTATAAGATTTTGCACCGACTTTGTATAGATTTCAACAAAAATAAAAGTTATTTTCTACTTTTTAGAGTGAAGAATTCGTTTCTATTTTTTGGCAAAGTTATTACTAATTTTTCTAAATCAAAAGTAAGAAATTTGTGAAGAGAGCCTGGAGGCTGATTCTCGGCAAGGTGTTCCCCAGTGATGTTTTATTCAACAGCATTACAGATGGAGAGAGATATTTCAATATGGAAATGATACGAGATTGAATCGCAACTGCGGGATCGTAGTACAGTCGTAGGATTCATGTTCAATGTTGTGAATCAAACATTATTTGATAACAAATACAAGCGTTTTTCTCAATATCCGGAACGAATTTGTTGTAAATATTTTAGTCAACAAGAAATTCGTATTAGCGTTAGTAATGAAAAATTACCTTCATGATTTAGTACTGTCTGGGTTTAAATTAAATTAAGGGTTTTAAAATTATTAATATCTAAGATATTATTATAAAAATATTTAACTACACGCAATTGTAATGTAAGATATATATTTTGTATTAATTAACATGAATTACTAATTGCAACAACTATTTAAACTATTTTAAAGGATTACAATTTGAGACGGATGATTTTTTTTACAACTTATAAAAATAACAATAACATTTGATAAGTCCCTCAGCACAAATAAATATAGAAAAGCTGTAATATCCACGACCTTACCCAATAAAAGAAATTGTTCTATTTACGACAAATCAATATGTCTGCCCGCATTCGTCCGTTGTTAAATACAATTTCTATGCATTACACAATTCACATATATTTCAATAAATGATAATTATCATGTTCATGAATGAATTTCACACATTAATATTAAACTTATCAAAAATATTATCGTAAAATAGAGGTAAGAGAGAGAGAGAGAGTGGTAGAGATTTTCTAACATTATAATTTAGATTAAATTTTTAATTAGGATTTAAGACTGTGCGAACCTTTCGATTACGTAATACTTTGATAGTCACTACAAAGTTTAAACAAAGTGACTTTCTGGGTCTGTCCCTATGTACGCCTATATCTTTTAATTGTGCAAAGGATCTTACTAAGGTTTTTTAGAAGAACCTATTTAGCGTAATATGTATGCAACATGCATAAAATGCAACCGTACGCAGACGGGGCGGGTCACTAGTACGTTATATTCATCGAATAAATTATTAAGTTTTTAAAAGCATTACTAAAATTTTAATTTAAAATGAGTGTTCACTGTAAGTAAATAATGTAAGTAATTTCTTTTAATGCTCACCATCGTCTTAAGATGCATCATTGTTGACCGATTGTTGTCCGTCTGTAAAGAAAGAAAATCGCTCATATTGTATTTTGTTATGAGAATATGTCTTAAGATATTAAAAATATAAATGTAATTATAATTGTATCATATTATTTGTATAGTGAATTACTTAAGATTTTACACCTATTAAATTTTTAATAAAAATTCGTGAAAAAAATTTATCTACAAATCCAAAATTATTAAAAAAAATATAAAAATTTAATTCTCTGAAAATATTATTAAATAATGTTTACAACTGACTTATATAAAAAGTAGATGCCATTTAAAATGCACTCATAATTTTTTAAATAAAAGTTAATATAGTGTAAACTATATCATATCCTATTAATTTCAAATGGTTTTAACATTACATATAAAACAAAAAAATAGAAAAATATTACAGCTGCAATTGTGGTTTATTCTATAAAATGTCTATGTCACGATGAGAGAATTATACAACCATTTGCTTGAAAATAATAACGTGTTGCGAAACCAAATTATGAATAATAACTATTCGTATAATTCAGCTTTGAAGAACGTCGACTTTTAAAATTAATCTTATAATATTTTGATACGATAATACATATACGTACATATTTAATTATTAATTTAATAGGTTTAATTGAATCCAAAAATATTTATTAAGAAACTTAAGATATTTTTTCAATTAGACAATTTAATTTAATAAAATCAAATTATTAAAAAATCAATAATTACTAAATAAACAAAATCACTAGTCACAACACATTAAAAAAAAAAATTCCCGCGCAACTCACCGTTTCGTTCTGAATCCGAATATCACTCACAGTCACACAGACAGACACAAGCGCGCGCGCCGACTGCCGGCCGTACCCACACAGCGGCTATATAAGCCCACCCCCTCTCAGGAGATGAGCATCTTCAATTGTCAAATTCTGATATAGATTTTAACCTTTGAATTTGTAGGGAACGCAACATTGAAACTATGGTTAACTAGAAGGAAGGAACGGAATGGGAGAAAAAGGTGATTTTCGGGAAAATTTAGATTAATTTATATAATTTAGAGTTGACTATATTTGACTCTGTATAATTCTAAATATACACTCATACATGATAGAGCATAATGTTAAAGACAATAGGCCGAAACTTCAAAATGTAATAGGTTGGACACATTAAGCCGAAAAATAATGGTAGGTGAAATTTATATGATGGATTTGGTGTAATTTCAATTTCAATTTCAGGAATATTGTATTGAAGTCATTTGGGTTCAAATAACATTCATCCCACACGTACGAAAAAAAAAACTAAATCATATATTTTACATTTGGGTACTATTTTGTCATAAGTAAGAAATTTGTTCATAAGACATAAAGACATATTATTTTATTGCGAATTTATTATTCACGTTAAATAAAATATACGACGAAATATACATCGTATAACATTAAATTACATATAAAAAAGCTCATATTGACCTATATTTATACTTATGATATAAAGATGGAGAGTTTGTTTATTTGAATTGACTAATCTCAGGAACTACTGTTCCAATTTGGAAAAACTCTTTGTGTTGGAAATGCCATTAATCCAGAAAATATATAGGCTATATAACCTTGTATGTTATTATATAATGTATAAGACATATGATCACAAGATAGTTAATATCTTAGATAAGGATGCCGAAATGGTACATTAGCATAATTTACACAATATTAGTAACAATTGCAGCTGTAATGCAACACTTGTGATTATGCACTTTGTGAATAATTAAGACTTAAGCAGGTTAATCGCTGATTTTGTTGATTTTATATGTTTTTAAGACAACTTTGAAATAACGTTTTTAATGCTACAGTTAAAGGTTTAAAAAGGAAACTAATAAACTTGAATAATAATTATATATGAAAACCTATTCCTACCTTTTTTTATTTGCAATCGCTATTTTGAAAATTCATATAGCCTATGTTACTACCACAAGTCTGATGAATCCAATAACATCATATATCAAAATCCGTCCAGCTGTTTGGGCTGTAGGGGCTAGGGCATGCCAATGAAACGGACCTACATAGATATATTACAGGATTTATGTTATATTGTAAAGGAAATCAGTTTTCAAAATTAACGTAGGTATCAGTTCATTTATAAATTGATCGATTGACCTATTATTTGGCCAAGTCCTTCGTTACTATGGTTATCGTTGCTATGGTAACCGTGGTTTATGATTTGTCGGGTTTGGTGGGTCGTATTGTTTTTTATAGCATGCTAAGGAGCAAGTATATCACCTGATTTTAAGTGATCACTATTTTTTTATTTATTTCCTTACTTCGTATGGTATATATAATAAGGTAGACAAGTCTCATGCATCATACATTTGAAACTTTATAACATAATTAATTCACTTAAAAATTGTATGTTATTTGAATGATATCTGAAGTTGGTCTTCGAAACCGGAATTTAGATCTATTTTCTTTGAAAAATATTGTATTAAAGTCAATAACGTTATGAACGGAACATTGTCAATTTTTAATGGCACATTTGTCTGTCAATAAATGAAAATACAGTTTCATGAAGAGGTAAAAATAAAAAGGATTACTCATTTAAAACATTTCAAGCAAAATAAGCACCGCCGAATCGTCTTTTGCAAGTCAGTTTAAATGTATGAATTTTCCTTTTACGGTAGAACAAGGATTCAGCAAGTGCTGCCCGTGACATTGGCCGCAGAGATGCTCGATAGCGACCGGTTGCTTTGCATCTCGCCGGCTTGATAGCGTTATATAATTCTGTTAACCATTTTAACGCCTTCAAGTGGACTCCTTATTAATATTATAAATGCGAACGTAACTCTGTACGTTGTCTCGAGATTCTTTGAAAACTCAGAAAGGATATCTTTTACGGCCGTTTTCAATATTCTATCTATCCCTTGTTTTGCTTACTTAGTCAGGCTAATCTATCTATTTCCACTTACTTTGATTTCAATATGCTGTCGACGGATAGCCTTTGTTATGACTTTTGTCTGAGATTTTAATCTGAGAACACAATCTATCCATAATCTTCGATACATTATTGAAAACGGCCGTTAGTAAGGGGTTCCGTTCCGTACCGTTCCCATGGAAATCCCATGGAACGGTCTATCACAAGGCGCTAGTATTTAATATATTCCTACAGTATGTACTTAAATGCTGATGTACGTTTCTTTTTGCGACATCAACTTCTTAACTTCTCAATTATTCCACTCATATTTTGTAAATAGAAGTTGAATCAGGGACATAACCATCCGTTGGTTTTAGTTTTTTCATTCAAGCGTCTGTTTATTTTTTTCGTAGACTATAATATTCCAAATTTTATAATAATTGTTGAGTCATCGGAAACTTGTAAATTGGAAATAATTTGGTTAAGCCAAATTGTTTTTATACATTTCGTCTGGTTTTAGGGGTGTTCTTGGCCGAAGCTAATCACATAACATAAGGTGACCCGCATGCAACTATTCCTGCCAAAGAATATCAAGAATTATGATAACCCTCTGTATCCTATTCTCAAGTAAAAAATTGCATATTGTTTTTTCACTCGACTTAGATTTTACTTATTATTGCTTTATACCTCGAACATTTCCATCCTTTCTATACTTAAGTATGCCATTTATTGTCGGAACCGTTTGAAGAACATTATAAAGTATAATGTTAATGTGTCAGCGAGATCATCTGTTTGTGCAAGCGGATCCGAACGGGATGAGCCGGAGCGCTCGGCATTCTGAGCACGTGTCCGATCTCGTCGGATCGCGCCGTGTGGGCAGAATAGGAAAGTGTTCATATAATTACTATATTTGCAAATGTCTATTTTTAGACGTGTGAAAAATCAGTGAAACGTGAATGAATGAATTCTGTATTGCACTTAAAAGAGTGGAACATTGCACTATTGGGTCAAGCTCGCACCGGTGTAAGTACCATCCCCTCAGCAGAAGATCTGCGTGAAGCAGTATTGCAATGTATGATGCGATTTCTTACAGACAACCGGAGAGTAGAGGAAACATTGCATAGAAGGAAATGAAATGAAATATTATCTTTATTTAAACAGAAAATTACTATGGAAAACATGCTTGAGATAACCTAATTAATACTAATGAAGGAGCATCAGTGGATCCCAAACTAAGTGAAACACTTGTATCTTGGGACCCTGAGTTGGGTTTTACAATGGTACAAAGGAGTAAATGCACAGCAGATTACAAGAGAAGGTTTGAGAGTAAAACTGTATGTAGATGAACTATTTAATAATAGCTATTAAAGTGACAGGCTATCAGCATATGGAATGAAAATTTTTGTACAAACTCAAAAATCTTCACTGAAAAGACTTCTAAATAGATGTAAAAAAACGATGATTTTAGTTTATCAAAAACTATTGAATTTTTCTATACATGTGCAAAATTCGAAATAATTTAGAAGGTAGGTACTATTCTATCAATTATGTTACTTGAATTCAAATTTATACCCTTTTCTTATCAAGATATTACGGATGTTGAATTTTATAGGTAAAGATCCAATTTCACAATCATACTTACACAATAACAATATAATAATCGTGAAACACATGCGCAATTGATATCTTATTTTAGCGTTGATATAATGACACCCTAATTATAATAATTTCATCACGGAATGTCAGAATTAATACCGATGACATTACCGGAATTTCCTTATAGTCTATGAGCTCAATGGAATTTTATATTTATTTTATGGCAGTATGTGCAAACACTGCATGTCACGTGATATTACGTGGCAATAAATTCTCATCTTAGAGAAGAGAAGAAAAAAGAAAGAATTTGTGAAAAAACGCAGAGAAAAAATGAATGAGATACGGGCTCTTTGTATAATAGAAATGAAACGGTTTAAATTGACCAAATATAAAAGATTAAAAGCTACGACAAAGCTCGCACTGGTATAATACTTAACGCCGTACATTCATTAACACAAATAATAACTAAGAATTTTCTATTGCTTATTTATATCTATACTAATAATATAAGGCTGAAGAGTTTGTTTGTTTGAACGCGCTAATCTCAGGAACAACTGGTCTGATTCGAAAAAAATATTTAGTGTTAGATAGCCCATTTATCGAGGAAGGATAGGCTGTATATGATCCCGATATTCCCACGGGAGCGAAGCCAAGCTCTGGGACGCAGCTAGTAATTTATATTTCTCGTGCCGTACTTTTTCAATACCATCTATATATAAAAAATAATAATTCGATTTATTTAAAAAGACGGTATTTTTGTCCATATCAATTAAGACCTCCCTCACCTCCCTTTTATACATCCAAATAATACTTTTTGATAGTTCACATCACATTAATAATTGGATTGTATTCGGTATTCACGGACAAAATAAAAATAGAATTCACCATCATAACTAAGAATTTTCAAAATAATGACTAAAGTTTTGTAATTTTCTTTCTGTTGTTGTTCTCCGAATTATTTGCCTTAGGACCTGGACCCTAGTGGGCGTCGGCAGATATTTCACGTTAAAGAATATTATCTGCCTACATATAATTCTATATTTATTTATTCCAATTATTCTTTCGAGTATTCGAGTTTCGGAGCCCGATGGTCGGGCAATTGCATGTTTGTATGTAAGTACGAAAAACTTTGTCCGAGTTTAGAGCGAGAAGAAAGCCCCCCTTTCAGGGTTACGAAGATAGGGGGGTTGTCGTTTCTCTTCGTTATTGGGAAGAACCATGGGGCGGGAATAGAATATGCATTTTAAATGTCAATAAATAACAAAGCATCAGTGCCAAAAACCCATGGAATGTGACAACTTTCTAATGATATATAGAGGTTGCTTGGGAAGTTGTCATAAACATAAAAATGTTAATTTTTATATTATTTATGAGATCCGCGACACAAAGACTAACTAGTATGTCGATTTTATTCTTAAGTAAATTATATATTCAGATAATACGTGCCTCTAAGCAATAACGTTACATTTGAGTTTCTGTAAAGAGATTGTTACTTTTCGATCACTCTTCAGATTGTTTCAATGATGATGTAATCCAGAATACGAGGAATTGATCGACAATATTAATGTCAAAACTCTTCACATTTCGTAAAAACTTCACATTGATCGACGTTCACGTGATAATAAGGATGTTTGCATACATTCACCATAGAAAATAATTATATAAATTAAGGCTTCATCGTTAAGCTTGACGTGAAGGTAAAACCCGCATAAAAGATTTAAAAAACTAAGTTTCTTTTGAAGTTGCAAAAAGTCCTTTCAAATGTCTATTACGCTTAAACTAAAGTTTTTTGGTTATTGATTGAAACATTTATGTAAAAAGAGCGTGTACGTAATTTAATAATCGCGATGAACATGATCACTCAATAGCTCTGTTTCGTACCACAGTTATTTTAGTAAGGGTGTAGGGGAATTATGAATACATGTAATATTAAAAATGGTAAAGGTTCTTTGCAAGGCTCAAGAAAGATGGTTTGACTACGAAAAAGTACGAATATTTTTATTTAGATTAATATGTAGTGTGTATTAAAGTAAACTTTTATCCCGAATTTGCTTATTAAAATGAGCATTGAAAAAGTACCAATTAAAAAAATATGCTTAGAAATATCTTTATTCAGCCGTAGTCTTATGTTATCAATTAGTAAACATTCTTCCCAAAATATGATCGTTCAAAGTAATTTACTACTTTCTGGGTATTTTTCTATTAATAGTATGTATGTATTTAAAAAAAGTATGTTTAAGTATGTCTATCAGTTATCCAGTTTCCATAGAACAAGCCTTTTTTAGTTTGGGACTAGATAGCGTAGTCTTTATTGACCCAGATTTAATATATTTATTTTCGATTAAAACATATTTAAACGCAACAAATCAAGCCATTAGTTGCATTGCGGTTTCCTTCATTACTGTAATACAAACAACCAATAAAGCCATCACAAGGTTGCAGACAGGCGGCGGACACCGGACACCTCGCCTTTCCAACACACCCGACACTGACACCTGACACTGCATTTTGACACATATGTACTATTGTTCACCGCTTGATCAGACATCGAGTATCGGACTTCAGCTATTTTTATAGAGGTTACACGTATCGTCTTTATACATTTTTCTGCGGTTTTTGTCTCTAAGGACTTAGGTTCAAGAATTATAGGTACAGTGACTGATAAATAAAAATCAGTATAGGATATATTGTTATCATTAAAAATAATCTTTATGCTTATGAACTTATAATAAGCTTTTTAAATCTTCAAGGAAAGTCTAACTCGACATTGGTATGATTATAATCACCCGTAAATACGTAAAATACGCAATTGATTTGTTTTTAATGATGTAGCCAGCAAAAGATAACTTGATATCAAGTCGTTACTTGAACAGCTTTATTAAGAGATAGAATTAAGAAGGAAATAAAATAGAAATAAGGACAGTTTTCTTATCGAAGAAAAAACAATGTTTAAAATTACCGTATTTCATGTTATTCGGTTTTTGCGTATTTCTAGCGCAGTTGTTTCGTCAAATTATTCCCTTAAGAGAAACTACAAGACATACATACGCTTGTTCCATTAGATCAGAGGTCGCAATGGCCAAACAAAGTGACACCGAGCCAATAGTTAGGAAAGCTCACCTACTCACACACTTACCGACCTTATGTAACACGTGTCAATATTACGCGCTTGTAATTGACGGCAAACGTAATATCGTTCTGATTATTGTTTAAATTTGTGTTTTTTAACGTCTGATTTTTTTTTACATTTCATGATGAATATATGAATCTTATTTTATAAGTCAAAGCAATTGTATACACACTTCCTTTTATATGTTCTTAGTTGTATCTTCTAGTTATTGTTTAGATTTGGAGGAATTTTTTAATGATAATTAGCAGATAATTATTACTTTTTTTATATTTTATATTTGGATCTTATATTTGAATGTGCATGCTGTGAAAGAGGGATGTTATTTTATCGTAAGAAATAGAGGCATAGAAACTACACTGTATGATTGTTTCTTTATGTCATAGCAGGCAATGGAAAAGGGGTCCACATGATGAGCAACTAACGCAGCTCATGTACTGTCGTATTAGCGGCATAAAATAACAAACGTGAGGGTGCAATAAAAAAATTAAAAATTTATTGTCCATCAAACAGCACAGACAAAATAAAATAATCGAAACTTTGAGGGACAAAAAGGGGTCGTCTCAGCTTTTCATTGCCACCCGAGAACGACGCCTCAAACAGCGCTGATTTTCAGACGTCTTCTTCGACTCCTTGCTACCTAGGATGGTATGCGGGAGAGAGAGTGCAAGGTCGTCTTTTTCCTAGTTGACCTCTAATACACAAAATACAGCAAGGCTCGCGTGGGGGCACTGTGCGCGTTCCTCTTGGACACCCCAGGGCACTCCCATTTCTGGCGCAGACGGAAGAGGTGAGGTTTTAGTCAGTAGGAGTCTGACATAACCTAACTGTTTCCATCGAGACAGTTCGGTGTCCTTGTGGGATTTCCTCACGTTAAAAAAAAAGTTCATGAATACCACCACGAGTAAAGCGTTGCATGAAAGGGTTAACAAAAGGGAATCAGGTGGGAAATATAACAATAATTGTAGCGTAGTTATATGTTAACAAACAACTTGTGCGTTAGTATTGTATGCAAATTACTATTATACAACTCATACAACCGATTTAAAGTTGTAAACTATAATGTAGTAAAGTTTACGCTAAAATATTAAAAGTTGTATTCTCGCGTCGCCACAAATTGGGTGAGATTTACCCCGGTGGACACTCACACTAGTCATAAAAGATTAATGTTTAATGATTGCACGTTTATATAACAGTAAAGTTGTTTTGTAACTGAAAATGGGCGAAAGGTTAGTTCCCTGATGATTATGTCTGATGAATTCGTTTTGCTGGTGAGTTTTTTGCTGGTTTTTAGCTACAGCGCTCATAAAACGTTAACTTATGAAACGTTCTTGTCAAAATTGTAGAAACCCTGAAATAATCTATTATGGCAAAAATACTGTATTATTATAAAAGCGTCGTTGGCAAACCCATATTAATAGGTACTGGATATAAGGAAATATTTGAGTTAAAGTTGGGTGACATAAAGAAATTGGGTGGAGTAATATTACGTTATAGAAAATAAGGCAAAATTGAAGCAGATGAAAAAAGCTAATGTGTATCACCGAAATAGAATACATATGAATGAATTATTATTATTATTTTTTGATTACGCAAAGGAAAATTAATTATAATTCGAGCCAATTTAGTCACAATACGCTCACGATCCGTATTATGGGCATAACAAAATAAAAAAAATATATTTAATTAAATAAATAAACAAAATAAATAAATAAAATAAAATAAATTTTAGAGTCTGTCTAATCGAATTATGAGAGTAAAAGAATAGTTTTGTTTGTATGCGCACACACTTAAGAACTTTAACATACTGCGCAATTTTGAATTACATATATTAATTCGTTTGCAAAAATATAAAATTCAGTAGATGCTTATAATTATGAATCTGCCGTAATGCGGAGAACGCACTACGCATTATATCGAACAATTAAGTCAATTACGGAATGAAACAAGCCGGAAAGCTCCGCAAATTAATCACAATTTTTATCTCGTTATTTAACTCTTACGTATATTTTAGAAATGTTTTTAAAACAGTAAAAGTGGCGATGTTATTTATTGTTAATGTTATTATAATGTTGTTGTAATTATTTTTTCATATTTTGGTGATGGATGAAACTAGAGATACATCAGCTTCGAGATGTTACGTTACTCGTCTTCAAATATGCTTATGCTAGGTTTCTTATGCTATATATATATCTCTATGATTTGTCTAGTCTTTTAAGAGATTGCCTTCTACAGCAAAATCTATACTTTTTAAACATGAATATCGCAATATTCATATAACATGCTACAAATTCAATTTTTGAAACATAGTAATTATAAATCGTCTTTTTTTAAAGAAATAAATGTTAAATAGACCAAAATTGCCTTGTATGATGCAAGGCTTTTTGGTTACATGCTTAGGGAAAAAATCATATTTCAAATTACCTAAACTTTTCATTTCTGACGATTAGTGTTTTTATATTCATTAAAATTAATGTCCGTTTGGAACCTTAACCTTTTTATGGGGCTAGAGGTCAGGGGTCACTTGATGGGATTATGATGTCTTGATTTGTGGACCTCTTGTATTGTAACATGTTCTTTGTTCAATGACAGTTCATTGAAGTTGAAATGCATTGGCTAGTTTTTATTGAAAAGTGGAATTTGTATGTTCAAAATTGTTTAGAAGAAAGAGAGAAAGAAATAAATATAATATAATTCCATACACACATATGGTAAACATAAATAGAGAAATAAAAAAATAGTGAAAAGGAAAACAAAAAAAATAGACATATATGAAAATATAATTATCAATATATGTACTTATAATAAAAAATGGGTTTTGTGTAAAGTGTTGTACAGAATGGGCTGGCTGTTTTGATTTATATTATGAAAAACAAGCATGGACGTACAAAGAATATCTATGAAATTTCACCTTGTACTGAAAAATAATTCACTTATACTTGCATAGATTTTGCGTTCCTGATATACTATTACGATTCTAATAAAAGCTGAAAAGTTTGCTTATTTGCTAAAACACGTTTATGTTTGAAAGTAATGAATGAATTAAAAAATATCTGTGTGATTTTGATACACAGGTTTGCAAGTGAAATCGCGAGACACAGCTAGCAATCTTTAAAAACTTATACTAGTTTTTCACGATAAGAACTTTGTAGTAAATAGGTACATAAAAGTTAATTTAATTACATGTCTGTACATTAACGGGTGTACTGTCGCCTTTATGTGGTGATAATTGGCTACAAAATTTAATTACCTTCTACCTTTTTAATCAATGCTTATCTCGAGAGTGAATGTACATTCATGAAATGAAGGAAGTAAGGTTAAGAGAAAATAAATTTTTAGTGTTTAGTAACGAATAATATATTAAAAAGATATCAAAGAGCCATCTCATCTTTAGATGCCGGGTTTCTAAATATTTTAGATAAACTGTTAATAGTTATAGTAAAGGGTCTCTGGTATACGTTTCATCATCTATTGTAAACAAGCTGATTTTTCTTGCGTAGCTTCCTTTTATCTAGACGTCCAAGTATTTTTCTTTTCTAACGTTGCAAATGGTAGCTTAATAGGGTAGCAAGGATAAGATATGATTTGGATTCTGTACTATTATGGACTGATTACTGTTAAATATCAAACAAATTTCAGATAGCTAAATTTCCGGTAGCTTTGACAATGATGCTCAGAAACGCAATTGTCACAGCTACCGAAAGTTTAGAGCTATCGAATAGGTAAACTAGCGTTAAAGTGGCCCAGAAACCGGACAAAAGTCTGGTAATAATATAATTACATAGAGATCCTTTAATCAACTTTTCATTTTTGGAGTTGGTGTCTATCATTAATAGTCTCTGTTGATAAAGAAGAAAAATGTTATTCATCTGTGGTATAGACAAAACAAGAACTGTTGAAGTTTATTAGATATTAAAATTTAATATTTTTAGCACAGATTAGAGATTAAGACACAAATGTACGTACGAGTAGTTAGCGTCACTCGAGTCTTCGGCACACTCCATCTGCCTTTTATTCTCTAACCTGCAATTTTTTTAACCGTAAAATGGTAAAATTGTCCGTGTCCTTATGGTCATCTATTTTAAATTACCGTGAGTCCCTCTCAATGGCGCATAATAGCTGTAAAATGCGAAATATTTTTTATAATATAACGCGATTTGTGCCGGCGTCCGTCACAGGTCATTCATATTAACGCATTGCATAATATGAGTTGTGAATTCTATGAATTTTAACTTCTTCTGAGCATTATGAAAATTGTTTAGTTACCTTTACTATGTTCTTGAACTCACTGTCAAATGTAACGTTTTTAACTTTAAATGTAATAGATGAGTAAATTTATTAAGAGCTTAAGTATTGGGGGATTATTTAATAGAAAAATAATAATAAAACAGATATCTATCTCGCTCTTTCTTCAGCCTATATTAGTCCACTAGATAAAGGCATCTCTTTTTTAAAAACCATATGCGAAACGAACAATGGGCAAATAATTTTTAATAGCAAAAATATTCTGTAACTCTATATTCCCATCCCATTCCCCTCCTATCCTGTTCTATTCCTCTCCCAATTACCCATCATTAATTCTCTTCTTATCCCTCCCCCTTCCTTCAAGGTGGCTAGGCATCTGAGATAATTTGGTATTGTAGATGTTCATGGGCTGCTCTCTGGCTGGTCTGTCACTCAACAACAGTTGAACCGCATGCTCAACTTGCTAAAGCATAAAAAAATCATAAACAAAGGGCTAATATACAAAGCCTGTCAAATACACGGGTAACAAACGCATAACATTCGCAGAAAACATTTAAAGAGCTTACAATTACCATGTAATAGTTATTAGTTGAAAGTAATAAACTGCAACAATTTAACACAAAGAACTTCGAAAAGGAATGATATTACGTTTTACGGTAGTGTGTCGTCACAGATGACATTTGGGAGATGCGGAAGTACATTCTCAATCGGTTCCGTAATTGTTGCTATAATCGTATGAGCCATTTGAGCTGGAAGCCATTTTAAATGGGAGTTCTGATGATGAGTCGTGATAAATGTTAAGTGGACAGAGAGAAAGGAACGTGCGAACGAACAAGACATACAAGTGAATAAATACAATTTGTTTTCATATAATATCTAAGAAGGTTTTTTTTTCTGTTTTATAGAAATACAAGCTTTTACCCGAGGTTTTGCGTTAATTTGGAATCAATAAAAAGTAGCCCATCAACTAATCCAGCTAAAAATCTATGTGTGTACTAATTTTCATCAATATCCGATCTATAGTTAGGGCGTGGTAAACGAATTTCGAAATTATAAACTTAAAATTACTTACTAAACTTAAAAGTTACATGGGAATACTTTGATTACTTTGGTTAAAAAAAATAAAGATCACATCATCAAGACATCGTCCGAATACAGTTGGTTCGGATGTTACACAAGTTACTTAATATTTATTCTAGGAGTGAGTGATCGTTAACTATATGCTTAGCTAGTCGTTTTTAAAAACATGCATCGTATTGGAGTTTTTATATCACGAGCTATTCAATTTTAGAAACCAATCAAAATGCTTACTTTTCCTCCTTTTTTGTTCCTATACTAAAGATGTCTCACATCTTATGAAATAATGATGCTAAAAGAAGACATGAATCAAATAAAAGAACATGAAGTTAGTCACATGACCTGTAAACTATATCGTGTACACATTTATTTCAATTATGTGCGTTAATTATTCTGAATTACTTGACATTTTTCGGACAAACACTTAAATCAGCAAGTAATTTTAATCATAAAACCAATGACCATTTGTATATTTTTATTAAAAAATTATTCAATTTGAAATTTCGTGACAACGAAACCGATGGTGGCATGGTTTACGTAAGGCCATAAAACGCACCATAGCAATTACAAATTCGACACATCGCGTGCTGAGATCAACGCCTTCGTCCTCAATAAACTAACACGAGGAACTGCTTTGAATAGATTCGCTATTTTCGCAAGTTCTTGAGGGCTTTGTGACGACAAAGAGGCAACTATAGTGATTATCTCCACCCATGAAAACTTGTAATATAAGTGCGCAAGCCTTGCGCATATATAAAACAAACTTGGTTGTTACAACACTTATAATGCGTGATCTGTTGGACCAATTCGGCAAAAAATTCGTGGGCAGATAGATTAGGGCCAGGAGAATGACATAGGTACTTCTAATCCCGGAAATTCCACGGAAACGGGCTTAATACGCGGGTGAAACCGGGGCACAGCTAGTTTAATGATAAAGACAGAAAAGGAATTGATTATAAGAAGGAATGTATTTAGTATACTTAAGTAATTTATATTTTTTTAACGCGGATCCTTTTAGAGACGTACACGTACGTAACTTTTTCACGCGTGTTATCCAATTGTGATGCTCGACGTCCATAAAAAGTAAAAACCTGTTCAAGAAATTAAAATAATCAACCCTCATAGCCCCAATATGCCCTTATAAGTGATTCGGTATTTCATTATATGTATATACATATACATGAAAGTTAATTCGGTCCGTGACGTCGTTTCTTGGGCTTTTTAAGATTCTTTTTTTATTTCAGGTTTGTTGTACAAATTTGTCTTTACAATCTAACTACTTCTCCAGCAGCTACTGCTAACATATCTATAAGTAAATAATATTAAGAGTAATTTCAAGGGCTATTAGATACTATTCAGTACTGTTACTTGAGTCCCACGTATAACATGGTGTGGTGTGACAAAATGTGGGTGATCTCATTGAGCTGACCTAGACATGTTTCTGTAGGCTCGGGGTTAAGTCACTTTGAGTACGTCTTTTAATATCGGTTTTTACAATACACGACTGCCTTACGATATTTTAAATCATGAAAATTACTTTAATAGATCTATACCTGATGTTATGATGTATTAAACTATACACGATTATCCTATAATAACTGTGTTTTCTCAAAGTTATAAAAAATATTATGGTGCAAATTTTTGAGTATAAAAGTCCAGGGAGTGTCTGTCACAAAAGAGTAGAAACTCATTTTCCTGTTGGTTGTGATAAAAAACAGGTAATTGGTAACTAGGTGTACCATAATGTACGATTACTATAAGTTATTGATACGAAATAAAATGTTACTCGCAAAAATATATTTTGTGTTGAGTATAAATTAGCACGCAGTCGCGAAAAGGGAAAGTTTTTGTTTTTATAGAATTACACTGTTTATTGATTTAACGAAAATGGTCACAAATATTCGTTTTTTTTACGATTTTTATGTAATCTTTCATCTTTCCATACTAGTTAGTGAGTAGTCATCCAAAATTTAAAAAAAAACATTTTTATTTCAGATCAGTCCTAGTAATGTAATCGTAGCAATCGCCTATTATATTTTAAATCTACAGTCTCGAGATCGATTTTAACGAAGATGAAAACTAAATATAGTATCTAAAGAGAGAACCTTGACGTTAAAAATTAAATAAACACCCTTCAATGTACTTCAACTCTGGTAACAAAGTCTTACAATGTAGCTCAATCAACCGTATGAAACTTTACACCGCACGTCGTATATCGTGTCGGTGTCGTGTCGGTGTCGTGCCGCTTGACCTGCACTTAGCTGTGAGGCAAGTACTCGACGCAAGGTTATATTGTTTATCTGACGCAAATTCTCTTGTAATATTTAATTGTATCAGTCATAACGAACGCATCTTCTCAAGGCTGTGGAAGAATGGGTAATGGCGGATGGGTCATAACGGAACCTAATATTTTTTTTTCTTAATTTTTTTTCTTTATGTTTGCTTATGTTTTAAATATTTTTTTCTCTCTCTCTTCCTTTTACTGCAGTTTGTTCGCCGTTTGTATCTCCGCTGTGCTTGTCCATTATAAACTATCTATTATTGTTCACTAGTTTGTTACTCAGTAAGTAAGAGAACAACTCAGTTCATTTACGACTTAGCCACTTACCACTAAACCCAGAATCCAGGGGGACTACGTGGACGGAGAAATGTGTAAAAATGGTATTCTTTGGCTATCAAAATTAAATTTATTATTATGGATACAATAGAACTACAAAATTCATTTATATTGTAACGAGATATAGGTAGGCATTCGCTTTTAATAGATTGATCTGTTACTAAGCCTTCTGATTTGTTCCTCGAACTTTATAATTTTTATATTGCTGTATTCACTTAAAGTTAATAGAGTCAAGGTACATCTTACACAACAGCTAATACTAATGAAACCAAAAAAGATGTAATATTTTGTAACAAAAATTATTGAATTTGAAAAATCTATAGTTTTTTGGGGTTTTATTATTATTAATTAACAGATTATAATAATTTCACCATGGTGCAAGTTAACGTAAACAAAGATTACCATAAAATTGTCGAAATCACGGATTGGCCAGATAACTTATACGTTAAGACAGTGGTTCCCAAACATAGCAAAATTCCGATTTGAATCTATTGACTGATTGATATTTGCGACTTGTTGGACGTCAAGACGTAGCGTAGTTGTATAACTATACGTGTCATTTATTAATCTCGTGACATTTTTAGCAACCTTTAACACCTTCTCTCCTTTGCTGATATATGATGAGGTTTAGGACTAATTAACACACTCTTCTTCATATTTGATTTGATCTTTTGTTAATGTTTATAAAAAATTTAGAATAAATAATTTCCGGGTACAACTTAGTTGCAAAAGAAATGCTCGTGATATCCCCACCTCCCCTGTGATCTGAAAAATGAAATTAAATATATCCTTATTACACACATTTTAAATAAAAAGATACAACAAAACTTCAATCTAATTAATAATTATGTAGGCAATAGGCGGCTCGATTGCTATAAGTGTTTTCTCCCAGGTAACCAAGCGAAAGAGAGAAACATAAAATTGCTGAGGGGTAGCGTGGTGCAGTTATTTTTTAATCTCTCCCCTTCCTGATTTTAATAGACGATCGTCCAGTGCACTTCGTTCTAAAAGTTTGGGAACCTCTGTCAAGATAATAGGCAATGTATGTAAATGAGAAAGTGTTCACGTAAAGTATTGCAACGTTTAATTCCACTGCGATTAGAAGCCATGTTGAATTTAGATGTACGTTCGAATGTCTTGCGCCATCTTGGACCTTGCTCTTGTATCCGATTTTATAGTTTTTAAGGACATGGTGTAATAAATAAATATTAGATAAGTACACTAACTTATTTTAAATTCTGAGTAAGTATTATAGTATATTTATATTAAAATTGCGAAAGTTGAAGATGGATTTGTGCTTGTATGTTTTTTGCCAGTAAATGCATTATTATTCAAGAAATTATTATGATATTATTTTGTATTAATTATTATAATTAATGCAGATATTATATTTCATATAAGTTGTTAATTAATTTAAATAATGATACGTTGAAATGTTCCTTATTTAACGTATTATTTTTAATTAAACATGTAACGATATAATTAAAACACAACTATAGTAATTTTATGAAATATTTGCATAAAAAACGTAGGAAATGATGATATGTACAATTATTATAAATCATGTTAAAAGATAATCTGCATGTGAATACATATTTTTAAAATGTTAATGAAGCTGTTAGTAACTTTTTAATTATAATGATAGCAGACAATTTGTTACAGACTATACAAATTTTATTTACTCTGTAATATTTTACAATGTTATATAGCCTAGAGTCTTCCTCGATTAATGGGATATCTAACACAAACTTTTTTTAACATCGACCAGTAGTTTATGAAATTAGCGTGTTCAAACAAACAAACAAACTAGTCAGCTTTATAATATTAGTATAAATAACAACAAAATAATAAATTCTGATATTCAATCACCTCTATGTACATTATTTAAAAGATGAAGATGAATTCAATGCGGACGGACTGATATATGGACATTTAATGGAATGAACGAAAATGATAGCGTATATATGTCCGAATATCTTGCAAGGTGCAATAAAGACTCTAATAAACACATTAATATGAATAATGTATGCTACAGTTATTATGTTAATGTTAATCTATTGTACATCTTACATCACCTTCCGCAATGAACTATTAGCATAGGTCAGGGATGATATGATGACTTTTATAATAACTGCTTAATTAGTGTTTAAAATGCAAGAATATATTTTCCGTAGTCAGGTTTCCGTAAAAACTGACGCACATATATCAAAATATTAAACACTAGGTGATCCGCGCGGCTTCACTCCCGTAGCATAAAATACAGCCTATGTTACTCGTGGATAATGTAGCTTTCGAATGGTGAAAGAATTTTAAAAATCGGTTCTGTATTTTTAGAGCAATTCATCAACCAAACAAACAAAGTTTTTCCTCTTTATAATATTAGTATTGAATGTATAACCTAGTTTCCATAGCTTTGCTTAGTTTGGAACTAGATGGCGTTGTATAACTATCCAAAAATATTTATTTATAGTCTTTTTTAAGTCCAATTAATAGAAGAAGCTTTGAGACTGCCACAAAAAGTCGCAGATACGTCACACAATAAAGACATGACTTTCACAAAGCCATAAGCTGACCGAGTGACCGACAAATAGATTGTAATTATCGCGTATTATCTAACAGTTGAATAACGGCCCTAGGTCACTTCCGAACAATATGACAAAGGTTAAGGTATTTGCTTGTTACGTGGATTTTTAACTCTCTCCTATGTTTATGTTAAAGGTAGTTTGTCGTTAGTTTATAAATTAAACACTAGCTAGAATATATAGGTTGTTGAAGTTTATAGTTGTATTTTCCATTTTTAAAGGTAATGTTTTTAACGGTTTTGAAATGCGGTTAATAATTATTGTGACTATAATTGTAATAAGGTTTTTGAGTTCTTAAATCTCCCCGTATAAATATATTAGATAATAATTTGGTTACAGTTTGGCTTAACTTTGTTTATTTTATAGGGTTAAAATGTGTAAACAAGTATAAATAAAAATAAATAATATATATAAATATATTTATCATATGTTAAAAGTATATTAATGCCTTCAAAATAAAAGCCTTAATGAATGTATATTAGAAATATAGAGCTGAAGTCTTTGTTTGTTTGAACGCGTTAATCTCAGAAGACTATAAAACATTATCGAGTGAAACCACGCGGTACAGCCAGTATATACAACATAAATATGTATGTAGAGATAATTATTCCATAGGATTAATTTAATTTAGCGTACAGGCCCCGTACCCTTACCCTTTCGTTATTACCCTCTCCTTCTTTTCACTTCCTTTATTCCAATGTCTATTATTCAAAACAGAATTTAATTTTGAGTAAATTTACATTTTTTAGGGTTAATAAAACTATTAAATTGTTTTTGAACATTGAATGTTAAACAAAACTCTATTAAATTTAAGTGCTACTTTAAGTGGTTGGAATTAACAGAGCTTTCCAAACTGTGCGTCGCCATTACCTGGTGTGTCGCAGGAAGTATAGAGGGACGTCATGGATCTTCATATCTTCCCCTTCTCCAATTGCCGCGTCCCTGTTATCTGTGCCCTTAATCCTATTTGAAACTAGAACTCACTCCACACTGGCACTAGGGCATCTAAACATATAACTCAACGCGGATTGAAAAAGATTGGGCACCCCTGAGCTAGACTAGCTACTAAAGAATTTATCGTAATTATTTTTGGATGCCTATTATATTTATTTACTTATTTATCTGTAAGTGTACACCAACAAAATGTTTATAAATAAGTACAATGTAAAATTACATTTGTTTTAGTTTCGCAAACATTTCAAATTACAGGCGTACACAGTTTGTTTAGAAACTAATATAAAGCAACTTATCTAGATTACATAACAATTTGTTTCTTCAACAATTCAATATTTTATAGCTATATATTTTAAAATTTGAATTTATATCTGTGAATAAAAAAGAAGCAGACCAAGTATATAATTATTTACCTACATTGTTGTTCATAGGTATATATTACCAATATCAATATTGAATTAACCTTTAAAAGAAATCTCGTGTTCTGTATAGATATCTACTTTTATAATTAAGAAATATTTCCAAAGACTGCCACTGGCAGAATATCTGTTATTAACATTGAATTAAAAGGTCCATTATCCTTTGATCTCATGTATTTTCTAATTTACAAACCTGTATCAAAAACAAAAGAAATAACCGGAATTCTGTGAAATCCCCCATTTGCCGGTTTCCGTGAAATAAGTATCATTTGTTCATTTTAATTTCGCGATATTATCATGATGGGTTGTGGGGAAAATCGCGAATTTTATGATGACGCAACAACATATATACCATGATTTTATTTCAATGACACAATGGTTCAGCGAACATATTATTTGGATGAAAAATTATCTTATGGTAATTAATTTTTTAATCGATTTCCCGAAAAAACAAGGAGGTTACAAATAAATATAACAATTGGTACCTTTACAATTAAATAAATTATAAACGTATTATTTTAGTAATAAATTCCCCCCCCCTCCGTATGCTCCTCCGATCTAAAAGGATTTTTATATTACAACAGGCAAGTGGAGCATGCAGTTCACCTGATGTGACTGACTGCAACTGCTTGCAATACTGCTTCATGCTGATCTTCTACATCGCGGTGGTGGTAATTACACTAGTGCGAGCTTGGCCCAATAGGGAGCCTACTCTTTTATTGCTGAAAATATTATGCAGCAGAGTTACTCTCTGTCGCCTTTTACGACACCCACGGGTAGTAATAGGATGGCGACACATTTATTCTAGTCTGGGACAAAAGTTTCCTTTTCATTCCTCATACCTTTGTCTTTCTCAGGGTTGACAAACTGCATATTCATTGGCAAATAAAATCCAGTATCAGAAATAAAACAAATGTACGTTACGTGCTATACATTTATCACCTATTCATTAATGTCGTTGTAACATTTTGTCCTGTCACCAGACAACGTGGGAATTTCCCCACGTGTGCCTCCCCGGATTGTCGAACCAATATCGATATTGAAATACTTTCGCGCACTGTGATCCATCACTCGGTGAAGCACAGGCTTGGAATTCTTTCGAATAGAAAAGATAATAATATTTAAAACACACAGCTTTGAAACTGTTGGTTTTACAATAGAACAACAAAAAGTTAAGTTAAGGATTAACCAATTCTACTATTTAATTTTATTATTTTTTTGACATTGTTTAATTTACTTCTAAAAAAAAATACGAATGAGGTATGATAATTTTCAGAGTATGGTGTTATGAATGTTATATATTTTAAACACAGCAAAAGGGGATTCCATTTTTACAAAATTATCTTGACTTCATAAATGACGTAAAGTGGGTCTTACCCTCCGAAGAAAGAGATTTCGTGTAGTAAAATATTTAAAGAAATACATGTTCGACAATTATATATATAAAAAATGTAGATAGCAATTGTGTGTCATTTCATTTGTTGTTTAAATTATTTAATCAGCAAGAATTTACTTCTTAGAAATTTCTTTGTCTATTGAATTTTTTCAGTTTTCTTGTAAGTCCGGTCCTGGTGTCGGCAAATATATTTCCACAGTTTGCATGATAACATTTGATAAATTAATGCGGTAGAGTAGTTTGCGTAAATCGAGCTTTTGGAGGATTTACTGATATGGATAGCAAATTATATGTATGTAGAGGTTACAAGAATGCAAAGGAGTAATATGATAGTAGGTGACAATGCAGTACATTACGCTCAAGGTCTGGAATGTAATGGCGAATGCAGTAGATCATATCTTTGTGTACTGAAGGAGTACGGTATAATAAAATAAATAAATATTCCTCGACATTTGACACAACGCCATCTAGTTCCACACTAAGCAAAGCTTGTACTATGGAAACTAGATCACTGATAGACTTAAACATACTAGTACTTTTAGTTGATGAATCGTATACCTTGATTTAATATTATTAATACTAGATTTTAATTAAGCTTTCTCTCGCCAAAAGATGCATTACTTATACTTGTATTGTAATTTATTATTAACAGAATAAATGAAAGAAAAATGTCATCATGATGGTGTAAAGTTCACCAGTGAATTAATAGCTTTAGTGGTGAACGCACACTACGACGAAAATATTAAATAATTTGTACTTTGTTCGACGATGAGAGTTTTTGAAATAGTAATACTTATTTAGTGCTTATATTTAATATTATATATGTGTTTCTCGTTCCCGTGGACTGTAAGGTCCTAATCAATATAGCTATCCTATATCGTCGGGTTTCAACCAAACTCTGTACAAAATTTTATCTAAATCGGTTCAGTGGTTTAGACGTGAAGAAGAGACAGACATACAGTCAGACGCAGTAACGAAAAGTAAGGATATTATCGAGTCTTTAGGTATTGATTTGTTTACCCTATGAATGTGTATTGTGTAAATCAAGCTAAAAAAATTGGAACGTACTATAAATAATATGTTTCATTATTTGCTAGTCTAAAATAATGACTTAAGCAAACATCTAATCTAACGAAATTAATTATTTTCAATGCATTATACACTCATGGGTGAAATTAGCCGAACACTCTTGATTTTTGTTACCACTTCTGTTACGACATACGATACGATTAATCTATAACCATATAAAGAAGTCAAGCGACTACTTCAGCAATAAAGTTTGTATTTAAACCGTATATTTGTACCTCGCAATTGCAATTCTAGTGATACACAACCTTTTCTTGACGACATGTGCGGCCGACTTTCACGGCGAATCAATTATTTTTTACCACAACCAAGTATTTGTTACCAAGTTTACCTTAATCGAAGACACACAACAATAGCATTTATTGCATTATTATAAGAACTGTTATTCTTTGAAAGTGTTCAATGACTTGGGATTTTTCGATTTTAGAACTGTATATCCTATAATTTTCAATAAAAAGTCGTTTATCATATGCTTGTTAATATTTATTGATGCTCAACAATAAAAACCACTTGTTAAAGAATAATTGTAAAATTGCTTCATTTTGCATTTAATTTAAAAAACATATATGTCCTAAAAATATCACGGTTTTTGAGATTTTGAAAATTTTGTAGTTTTTTCAAAAATTTTGACCTTGCCAAATGTTTTATACTACTGTAGCCGTAATTATTACTTGTTTCTATAATGCAAACATTTATTTAAACGCAGTATCAAACTGACTTCAAAATTTTACTTAATATTAAACTTGAAATAATATTTTTTAAAGTTGTCTGATATTTCTAGTAGGCAATACATGTATCTAATAAAGAAACTCGAAAAAATACGAATATACGAAAGACAAACATTAAAAAATGATAAATAAATAAAATATTTACAGAAATGTGACATTAATAATAATAATATCTACGGAATATAGTACAACATTAAGAATCATATTTACTAAATGTAAGTCGTACTTATCAAAAATTACTGTGAAGGTAGATGATAAAAAGTAGTTATGGCTAAATGGTATAAAAGATTGGTGTCGCTATAGAATCGGCTCAGTATTGTACGTTAGCTTTAGGCTGTTACTATGCTCGAATAATGAACCAAAAGGTATAATACACTAAAACACGACAAGGAAACAGTTTTATTTAGTGTCTAAAATAGCATCTCTGGACGTTGGAAAGGAGTATTTTAAATCTGTGACGTCATACCGTCACATTTTGTACGATAATGATTCAGTATTTTTGCTACAACGACAACAATTTTGTCCCGTTTGAGTTTGCCTTCACGAGGCAAAGAATTATTGATATCTACAACTTTAAATATACACACTGTAGAATTAGAGAACAATAGTAAAAGAACAACCAAAACTCAAATACAAAATATAACTATTCCATAAATAAACACAAATAAAAGAAGTACAAACACGGCCAAAGTTTCCAATTAAGCTGCGAGCTGATTGGTGGTCGTTGGATAACATCTCTGGCGACGTGCCCCGTCATTAGCGAATTGTGTCGAATATTGACATGGAATTATAGGTACCAGAGTCAATGTCCAAACAGAGCGCGCGGGGGCAACACACACAAACACCGTTCACCGACGCGATATTTCGGGTCACATGGGAACAAACACTTCCGTACAGCACGTCTTTATATTCTTTGTTATATTTTATAGTAGCTGTGTATGTCTAATAAATATATCTTTCTTTCTTTTAAATGAATCCATTAAAAACACTCGTATATCTTTAACGTGCTTATGAAAAGTGAAGAACATAATATACTAGTTTGTTTTCTGTAGCTGTTTTCTCTGCATTTATGGACTAGTGAAGGCTTGCGGTGTGCCTTGTGTTCGGGCAAAAATAAATAGTCTTCAAATAATCTTAAAGCTGATTGCTGGTTGTTAATGTATTTACGGGCTAGTGAGGGCCTGTGGCGTGCCTCGCATTAAGTTGACACAACGACATCAAACTATATAATGAAAGGCAACATAATAAGGCATCTAACTACATCAAACATCAACATTTGGGTATTTTACTAGCTGAGCTTCACGGTTTTAACCGCGTTTATATCCTGTTCCCGTAGGATTTTGGATAAAAGGTATCCTATGTCATTCCTGGGAATGATATTTGTACAAAAGTTCATTCAAATCTGTTCTGTAGTTTCGGAGCATACTCAATACAAACAAATAAACGAACGAATCTTTTCTCTTTATAATATAATAGTATAGATATAAAAAGTCCATAATAATAATGAATTAGGATCACGTGGTGGGGCGGGGCGGGGGCGTGGTCGGTACATCTGAAACTTCAGTATTTCAGCTCGAAAGGTCAACTGCAGCGGAGAAGGTTTATCGACACGTCTATCTAACTTTTAGTTCTATTTGTGATTTTTATAATATGCAGAATTATGTTTCAATATCTTTTTAAGCTATGATATGCTGTGCTATTTGCTGATATATGCAAGATAAATAATACTGAGTATGTTTGCGCTATCAAGAAAAGAGAGTGCACATGTGTTGAGCACGCAGTTATGCACTATGATAACCCCTGCATACCTGGATGATCTCTGTTGAGATTGACCATCATGACTACTATTGGTCGGGGAGGCATTAATATCCTACTAAAGTAATAAACATGGCGTTATCATAACAACCAAAACTTGGTTCCGATCGGTCATTAAAGTTAGTAAAAAGGATAACGAACAGTTATACTGTTATACTGTCGTTCATAGAAACCGGGCCTAAGAAAACATACATAATAATTGAGAGAACAGTCTGTGACATTTTTTCAGTGAAAAGGAGATCCTTTTTTACTTTTATGTACGGACCCTACTTTACTGGAAATTGTAGGATTTATAGTATAAGTTCCTATAGTTACCGTAAAACCTCAAGCACTTTTAAAAGTTTTAGTACGCTTTACGTCGCCTTATGTCCTCGAATATAAAAGTACCTAAGGTCCAAACTTAGGACCCAAAGTAGTCTAAAAACTTCCTGTAATACTCTTTTGTAGTGTCAGAGGTACTAAAATCTATAATTTAATTAGTGAATGTTACAAGTCTACCTCCTTTTTGTGAATATTGTCAGAAACGACCATCGGGGACAATAAATTTTTTATAAAGTTTTTACTTTAAAGCAAATTTTTGACTTCGCAAGATGGCGTAAAACTTGAAATTTAAATAAATAAGGAATAACAATCATCATAAAATTACTTTTAAACAAGAGCAACAGTAATGAAATTTGGTGGATGACCACAGCCAGAACAATATTTGATGAAATCTTGTACGTCTGTAATTTAGAATTACATTACACAAATGATAACAATTATTATTCAATTCGCTTTAAAAGATGTCATATTTATTCAAATTTCTTTGGTTTTAATTTTCAAAAGATTTATTCATGTAAGTAAACCCGGGTAGCTTTGTTAGTGTTGGGTAAAAAATAATGGCCCGTCTCGAAAACACATCGTATAGAAAATCGTAAACAAATTGCCATTCACATAAAACGGGAGAGCCGACATCAGGGATCAGACCGCGTTTATGTATGTTTTATGTGACAGGACTTTAGCCGCGTTGGTCTAGTGGTTGCATGTTTGACTTCAGATCGATGGGTCTTGGGTTCTAATTCTGGGTGGGGTCAAAAAAATATTATTGGAATTTTCTCGACAAAGAAATCTCAGAAACAGCTCTGAGTCTGGAAGTTGGCGGTGTTAGAACACCCCCGTGCCTCGGAGAGCACATAAAGCCCTCGATCCTGGGCCTGATCTCTCTCCGGTCGTGTCGGCCTGCTCCCATCGGGTTATAAGAGTAAAGGAATAGAGAGTGCACCTGTGTTCACACGTACACTTTGCAGCGGGCTAGTCTTTTTTGAGATTGGGCACCGTAGCCGGTTAAGAAAATTAATAAAAGATGCGGCTGTAGTAAGCCTTCTATGGTCCCGGTGCAAACTTCTGTCTAATGTCTTTTACATGTTGCGATGCTGTTAGTCTGTTTTCTTCCCTTCCTTATTAAATAGCAATACTATTTTAAAGGCTGCAAAAATGGTGTTTCGTTTTGAAATGTTTCCAAGTCGAGATATGAGGCCTTCGGGAATACAACCCTTAACATTATGTTCACTTACTTCACGGTTTACGGCTTTAAAGTTACGGAGCTAAAAGCATTCGCTATTATTACATTTACTCAATGTACTTCTTTTATTTTTTAGTAAGAATTGCTTTGCAACGAATTAGGATGAGCTAGCAAGATTGTCTTAGGAAGAGAACCAGCATATAATTATGTTTTAAGTTCCATCTTGACGCCTGAGGCCGAAAATTTTCCGTAGTGAATCATAATATTATGTGTTTGAGACAGAATAGCATGCCCTTTTGTAAGCGTTTATAAAAACTGAGCTGAAAAAATATGAAATAAACATCTGGGGGAGGCATTTACTGTGTGATAATTACCATACCACATTTCAAGTAGATCCAATCGCTTCATCAACTGTTATGTTATGATGGTTACAGCTGATAAAGCTGGTAATCTGTTATTAATTTCGATGTTATAAATTAAAGTATACATTAATATGGCTAAAAGTTTTTATTACGCAGTTAATATACAGTAGTTCATGCCAAGAAAGGCGTTGGGAGGACGATATGTTACATAGATAGAAATAAACGACAATACCTGTATTTCACCTTTTCATCAATTCAGTAATATAACGTGCAACATATTTACGAAATAAACACGAAGCTGAAACTATAACTGTAACATTTACGATCGCTGCAAAATGTTGGAGGAGTTTGCATTGGGGCTTAGAAATGTTGAATGAATCGCTTTTAAGTATTTATTGTGTTCGTATATTTTTATTTATTACTTTTTACACTTGTTTTATTTATATTTTCTATACATATATTTGTTGTGTCTTACAAGACAGTAAAAAATACCAATCTGTTCTTTAGTAGAGGATGTATCCTCTACAGAATGGTAAGTTTTACTGTTTCATACATCGAACCCAGGAACACGGGATGTAATACGAAACCATATATCAATCAGGCAGATAACGCAACTCTCAAATAGGAGTCAGCTAATTGAACAAACAAATACTTATTAAACATATCTTTACTCCCTATTCTACATAAATGTGAAAGTTTAGATGTTTATATATTTTAATTTTTATGTGTCAATCACACTAAAACTACAGAACCGATTTTGATGAAATTTCGTATATAGATAGACTATTAGCTGGATTAAGTAATAGGATTTTCCTTTTTATACCCCGAAATTAAGGCCTACGAAGCCGCGGACAGAAGCCAGCAGTCTATAATACTCGTATATAGCTTATGTCAGCTTATGTCGGTGAAGATGCGCCTTTGGTGACAGAAATTTTAAAATCAGTCCAGTATTTTTAGTGAAATCATTTCAGACATACATACAAAAACACCAACGTTTCCTCTTTAATATTATAGACGACAAAAATCCAAGAAAATGTCACAATATTTATACTTCATTCGCATCTAAACACAGTTAATTATATTTGAAGGAGTTCAACATTTAAGTCCATTCAGCGAGCTCCCATTTTATTCCCAGCGTCTAGTAATTTGTGTATTTATTTCTGTTCAAAGCGCACGGACCAGAAATAAATATGGCCTTTAGAAAACGGAATGTTTAAGCATGAAATTTTGTGTTCTCGTTATTTTATATTAAAGTCTTAATTATAGTATCTACAGAATTTGTACTAGTGTTTTTAAAGGTTAGAATACTTAATGTGTTTCATTTTAATGGAAGTTTTTGGGTATATTTATCACGTTTTCAGATACAGGGTTTCCCAATCTTTTTCAGTCCTCGGACGGGACGTTCCAGGAGAGGACGAGGTTCTTAGAGTACAACAGAGCATAAGCTTTACCTGATGTTACGTGCCTACTGCAGTCTATGAACACCGTCAATAAACCACATTATGAAGAATAAACCGTAAGATACAATATAAAAGAATAATAAAAAAGTAACCCTAAAATGGATCATTATACTGAGACGAACTACTGAAATTCTTAGTCTTAAAAATCAGATGCAACCATGAACACTTTAAAATTCAGCATTTTAAAATCGCAATTAAAAATACTTTGTGAAAAACTTAAAACACTAAAATAATCATAAAGCTAAAAGGAACGTCTTGAATAATTGCTGTTAATCAAAACTGTGCCTTATTTCTCTTGGGAGAAAGTTTAAATGCAGCCGGCAAATTTTCTAGAAAGATTTTCTCACGTAATTTTTCTTTTTCAAAGAAAGGTCATAAGTTATTCAATGAACGTTATTGAAATATGTGATCTATATAAAAGTGTTAGGGTGTATATTCGAATGGCTATTTTTAATTTGAAATCCCAATGTAACAGGCTTTGACGGGATAACAAGAAGGATTAGGGTTCGTTTTGTTGTGTCGTGCGGCTTCGGTTGCTGGAATCAATTTGAGCTCATCTTACTAACCATTTCTCGTCTTTAACAAGATGGGATAATTGTTTACACTAATAAACTCTATTTTAATAAACTCTATTAAAAAATATTTTTAGCTCGGGTCGTTACAAATTTGACACACATACTTCATGTTGGTGCTTCCTGAAAATGTATGCATGCCTCAAGATGATTATAAAATGTATTTTATAAGTTATACATATTTAGTAAATACCAACATAAAGTATGGTCAAATTTGTGACATAACTCGTGCTGAAAAATATTTTAAAAGAGTTTAATATACATTTTGGTAAAAAGTTAAATGTGAAATATGGCTTGTTATATTTATAATTAAAATGTTTCATGACATAGACGTACATCTTTGAGTTGTTCAGTAAAAATAGTAAAATATACAAACCGAATATAAGTGCAGGTCGGGTCAGAAGTGGCAGCCCTCTGGCAGGTGCGGGATCGATCCCCGCGCGCATGCGCGGTGCAATACCAACTTTTTATTAACTTTGCTAATGAAAAACTACATTTCATGGGAAAACACATTTATTGCGTCTCAAGATATTTTTGTGTTCGTTAGGGGAAATGAAAAGGTAATTATTATTATTGCTTCGTGCCATTTTGCACAGGTGTAGAACGGTTATTTAAGTCACGTTTAGTAATCAAATTCAAATCGTTTGTTTTTGAAATAGGCTTTTGGAAGCTCTTTAGAAACGCCACATACATATTTTATTTTGTATTAACCACCGATTATCCACCGAAAAATTATAAAAACAAATATCAATTAATTTTAGCTCACACACAACATCTGGTGTTAGATATGTTTTTAGAGGCTGTGGTGATCACTCAATATCAAGAGAGCCACTAATTTTTAATTTTTAATTAAAAATAAAAATTAATTATTTATTTATTCCATTCTTTCTTCCAATTTTTTTAAGTATTCATAAGAAGGTGAATTATTTTTGTAAGGTAACCTTGTAAAACGCTTGTCATTAGGATTAAGGGGTAGGACAATTACACCGGCCACGCAATTACGCCGGTGTTTGGTTTCAACTTGGGGTTGTAGCAAGGTTGTCGTTCAACATTGATTGATTCAAGACCTTGAGATAACTTTTGTATTTTGCGTGTTCCACCAAAAATATTGTTGAAATATTTGACGGACTTCAGTAAAAATGGCTTACGGTGTACGGCTATCTTATTAAAATGGGAAAACATTATTACGTATTTAGCCCCCTCCTCTTTTGGCATGGAATCGAGCTCCGCTGAAACCTACCTTGGACCAAATAAATGACAAGAAATTTACCAGCTATCCTCAGAAAATTGGCGTGAAAAAAGATTTTTATTAATATCTCATTTGAACAGACCTCAGGAGGAGGCAATATAAGATAAACTAAAAATCAAGTGAATAAAAAAATAAAATCATTAAAGAAAAATGATTCTATAATAAAGAAAGACAATACATCTATTTCGACACAACATCTATGTAAAATATTTTTTTTAATATATTTTTTTAATTTACTTGGATTTCAGCTCTATCATCGTTCAGTTTCCGCTCCACTTTTTCAATAGCTACTCTTGAACCTAGCAGTCGGTGGAGGAATCAATCAGTGCCTTCTCTAACGGCTCCAATTCCAGGCTATCCTTTAGTTCCCGGATTAATTGAATAGAATTCTTAACTGGGTAGGGTTTTATATCGTTTAGAAGAAGCTAAATCGCTTCATACCAAATTAATATTGGAATTTTAAACATTTTTTTTACTTTGACGATAAAAGCTAAAGAAAATTTCAGAGAAAGGATTACGAAATTTTCTATTAACCCTGTAATGAGCACAATTTTAGCTATTTAAATCCTTCAAACAGATACTACAATAAAAAGAAACTTGGATTATGATTTAAATTCAATTAACTATGAAATCTTTTTTTTCTAATTTTTTATTTAAAAAAACGTCTTTTTGGGATAAAATCCTTGTAATGTTTACAATAAAATAACAAAGAAAACATCATATATGAGTTGATGGAAAAGTCAAAGACTAAATGTTTATTTTTCAATTAGGCCTTCCTCGAAGCGCTTTTAAAACCTCGTTTACATGATTAATACTTTTATATAAATAATTAAAACTTCTTCTTTGCCTAACCTGAAAAACTAGAGGAAAATTACTTATTTACACTGGGCCAAAACTACAGTTTCCCAAATTAGTCACTCCCCTCTGATAACCATCTGATTACGATTCCGTCCCGGCTCCGTCGCGCGTGGCTTGGTCGCGCTCGCGGTCGATTTGCCTCATTTGCAATTCCGATCTCCACCCCTTTTGGACGGCTATTTTAGGAAGCTATTCATAATTTATGAGACTTTAATTAACGTTGTCTATTTCCAAATTGTAAAACTTATATTTTGTTTGTGTTGTAAGTAACATATGCACGCCATTACATCTTTTACTAAAATTACATGATTTATGTGTTTTTAATTCGGTTTAATATCTTATGTGATTTTTATCTATAAGGTACCAGTTGTTCCTCGCGGCATATGCTATATCATTCAAGGAAGATTTCAAATGGTGAAATGATTTTTGAAATCAGTCCACTAGTTTTTGTGAACACATTACAGATGTACATACAAAAAAACAATTTTACCCTTCTTTTTAGTATACTAGCTGAGAACTGAGAACTGATAAAAACTATCCTATGTCATTCCTAGGGTTTCAAAGAATCTCTTTACAAAATATTATACCCATCAATCCTGTAGTTTCGGAGCCTATTCAATACAAACAAACATATCATTCCTCTTTATGATATTAGTATAGATACATAATTAAATTCAGTATTTTTTCAAAATTAATATAGTATTTATATGATAAATCTTACAAATCTTTATAAAAAAAAACATATAAGGTCGACCATTTCACCACTGTATGTACCATATTTCTAGAATAAATGTTATCTATCGTTCAATGTATGTTTTGGCGTTAGCTGTAAGTACAAGAATGTTGAATTTTAATAAATAAATAAACATCTACTCATGTAACGCATTCAAAATGTTATATAGTGATTCAATTTGGTTACCAGTGAACTTTTAATGAATACGGTTTGTTTTGCTCCGGCATCAATCATTATAGCTACAAAGGAGATATACATTGTAAAAGGGGGACGGTAGAAACGAAAATACACCTACTGAATATGATTCTTACACAGATAGATTGTATAATGAAGTATAAACATCTGAATTTATTCTTAATTGAAAAGTTAGTGAACAAACAACCAAGTGCAAAGTTTTAGCACTTTATAACCTATAAAAAAATTTAGTTAGAACCGATGGCAACATTTTCAAATTATAAGATATACTTTAAACCGACTTTAAAAACAGGAGGTTCTTTTTCCCGTTTTATTTTTAAATTCCTCTAAGAAGGTTGTTTTTGGGAAATACATTTTAAAATGAGTGTGTTGCTTCTTGCTTCTTTGGGTAATAGATGGATAATAATATACAGGGCTCCCCTGAGCGATTCCGGTCATGGTGGCCAGTCTTAATAGAGACTAGCCAGCTAGCAAGAGATATAAAAGCGCACAACTGTACTCGGGAACATAATTGCACACTCTATTCTCGGATTTCTGTTCGTTCCTATTCAGAAAGTAAAGAAGTAGAAGGATTAATAGACAAAAGAAAACATTATTCATATAAAATTTACATAAAATTAGTGTGATAACTCAATTTTAAGAAGCCACAAGTTTGGAGAGTCAATTCTACCGAGAAGATACCTTCAAGAAATTCGACAGTTATCCTTTATATAAAGACTAGGATGTCCCAGATCTCATCTCGTTCCTGTGGGATATCTGGAATAAAAGCCTTTCTAGGGTGTCAAACAACCTCTGTACAAAATTTCAAATCAATTTCGTGGCTTAGACGTGAAGAAGAAACAAACAGAAGGACAAGGTTTATTAATAAATGTGAAAATAGTGTAAAAAATTCTATAAATTTTATAATATGCATTTCCATCAAGAAGTGACAATAGTCTATCAGTTATACTTTCGCATTTATAAAGATACTATATAATAATAACTAAATAATATGGAAACTATACAATAAGGGATGTTGTTCAAAGATAAAATTAACTTTTATTATTACTGAAAACTTGTGCAAATTTCCATAATTAATAAAATTTTATGAAGGTTTACAAATCACGCTATTATTTAATTATACCGTCCCAAAAGACAGAAGACATTATCTTAACAC
>LQNK01000362.1:90271-114061 GCA_001586405.1 Phoebis sennae | reverse complement strand
TAGACGTGAAGAAGAAACAAACAGAAGGACAAGGTTTATTAATAAATGTGAAAATAGTGTAAAAAATTCTATAAATTTTATAATATGCATTTCCATCAAGAAGTGACAATAGTCTATCAGGTATACTTTCGCATTTATAAAGATACTATATAATAATAACTATATAATATGGAAACTATACAATAAGGGATGTTGTTCAAAGATAAAATTAACTTTTATTATTACTGAAAACTTGTGCAAATTTCCATAATTAATAAAATTTTATAAAGGTTTACAAATCACGCTATTATTTAATTATACCGTCCCATAAGACAGAAGACATTATCTTAACACACAACAGACGAAAAACAAACATTACAAATATTGCCTTGAACTTATCATTTTTTTGGGTTTATAGGCTAGATTTACTAGCTTCTGCCCGCGGCGTCGCTCGCATTAAATTCGGGGTCTATAGATCAATATAAAGTATCTTATGACCTAATCCAACTCAATCCTATCTCTATACGAAATTTCATAAAAATCCGGACAGTAGTTTTGACGTAAGTCACACACAAACACACAAACATCCAAACGTTTACATTTAAGAAGCTTTAATTTCTTTGCTCTAAGTTATTTAAGTTTTCTTTTGATATCATTAGTTTTGTTGAAAACTTAGTCGTCTATGATTCCTAAAGATATATCTTTATTGGCAACCAAAATATTGAAAGGTTCATACGCCCATACATCAGTTACCGTTCCTTTGCTATTAATTACATAGGAAATTTAGGTTGTATCTCCTCTATATTAAAAAATAATTCATTTAATGCTATGTCTATTAATAACGTTAATGCTACGATAGTTACTCAAACATAGAATCGGATGGGTGGATTTTGAAATTTGGCAGGAAAAAAAGGCCATCATTTGGATTAACAAATTAGGTTTAGGTTTAGGATTAAAGATCTTAAATTCTCATTTACGATTTTAGTAATTTACATAAGAAAAAAATTGGACACTTCCTGGTTTATACAGACAACGTAAAGTAACAAATATAGATTGTAGCAAAGTCAAAGTCAATGTCCAAATGTTTATTTTCCAAATTGACCTCTGTTGAGGCGCTTTTAGAACGTCATTATATCGAACAGAATACTACAACATATACCACACCTTTAATCCCAATATACATTCTTATGTATAATTAAAAGATACAACTACGTCTATGTAATGTCCCTATCTATAATATCCCTTATCAAGTACCATTTAATTTATAGTCAAAACAAATGGTACGTTGTAATCCCGGCACATGGGGGATGAACCATTGTGATCGTATCGACCCAAGCTTGTGCCCTCGGGCCTATTTTTAGTGATCGACCGCAGCTTATACCTACATGAATTTCAGGAGCACCCCATTGGCTGCCGTCCCGTGACGTCACAGCTCTTCAGCCACCAATGGCAGGGCGGGGTTCTGCGCATGACGGAGAAGCCTTCGATGGAAAGCGTTCGAAGCCTGCCAGTCTGGGCTTGCGGACACCAGGTGTGCTAAGCTCGAGCCTACACAAAACAAGGTCAATATATTTATTCCATTTTCCAATTTCTAAACGCTTCTTTATCTCACCGTGTTCTTAATTTAAATTTTGTGTGTGTGAAATTTTTTTGTGTAGTTATGTAACAGGGTGATTGCGTAATGTGTGCGAGTGAGAGGGTGCTTGTTGTTATATGTGCTAGAAAGAGAGGTCGGCTATGAAAATATAATGTAGTGCTATTTCTAGAAGCATAGATTTATTTAGCTGGCCTATATATGTTATAACATTTTCAGTGATGACGGTAGAACAAAATGTCCATTATTATTTTTTGAACTTAACGGCATTTATCCTGCTTTAATATTTTTCTTGAGTTTATATCTATGTAATATTTTAAATAATTAAAAGATATTAATAAATAAATACCTTTATTAAAGTTATTAATATAAATCTCTACGAGAATATTGGCAACAGCCTTAAAAGTTTTTTTTCGATTAAATATTATTTTAGTTATTGTTAAATTAATTAAATGTTAAATTATTGTTTTTTCCATGTATAAACCATTACCTGAACCCTCTTTTGAGAAATAATTAAAAAAAAAAATACCAATATTCTCTGAAGGGCGTTGTTAGAGAATGAATTTGTTAAATTTGATATGTTCAGTTTTAAGAACTAAAATAAGTTTATGATAATAAGGTTCAATTACATTATTTAAGACACGATTTCATCCCTTATGTGAAAAGCATAATAATATCATACAAAGTATAAAACTAAGTCGCTTCCCGCTATCACTAGTAATAAATAAATAATAAATACAAGCAAGAAAAAAGCCATATCTCTTTAAAATAATTGTTTAAAAGGAAAAGTAAAAATAAAAAGAGAGTCAAATAGGGTAGCAAAGCTTAGCGGGTGGGCGCGGTAATCCTGTTACCGACGGACTTATGTAAGCTTGCCTACTTGCTATTTTACGCTACGAATTGTATTTAACACTTAAACTACTTCAAAGATGATAGTGAAATAATATGTTAAAATGTATAGCTGTACTGAAGAAAACTAACTTTTTTTACGTAAATTACAAGAAGAGATCCGAGTAGAGGGGGAGAAGAGAGGCCTTTGCCCAGCAGTGGGACACAAATGGCTTAAAATAAAATAAATAATATAACAAAATTAAAAAAAATATTAAATAACAACACTTACTCCTGTATTTTAATTTCACTTTTTATTATTATCTTAATTTTTATTTTTTGGAACAAAGGTTCGTACTAAAGTATTCTAGATTGTGATCACGTGACTAGAAAGTTATGTAATAGATTCAACTCTATAATACATAATTTAATACAATTAATCGTGTTGAACGTGTGAACATTGAGTTTTTAGTGCAATGTACTTTTTTATATGGAATTTTCAATCATATCATTCGACCAGTTTATATCTGCTCTGTTTTTTGTTTTGTACAAAAATTGACATTGACACTTATTAACTCCAAAAACTTCCCAATGTTTTGATATACCTAATTTCTTAACACATATAATGCAAAGATTTTAAAAACGTTTACACCTTTGTGGAATGTTAAAACAAGTTGCTATAAAATAAAAAAATACCATATCTGAACCCCAGATAATATAATACTATACTAGCTGAACAAAGTGTTTATTGAAGTATCACAATACAAAGACTGACTTACTGTCACGTTGGTGTACGTAACCTAACACCCTTCACAAACAATACTATGAGTTCTCACAACGCACAGAGACGATACTTGAGTGGCGGACTCAGTCTTATTATTTTTGAATTAAAGACATGGAACGCATTGAGGAATTTCTTACTTCGCATAGTGTAACAGCTTTACTTACACAGCTATTGTTATACGGGTGTAGGTCTAGGTCCTAAATTTGAACAAGATCTCACTAATACATCACAGCAAGAATGTGAGGGAAATCTTGTAATTAGAAGATTCATCTGTATTCTTCTCATGTTTGCCTTGACATATATCCTGAAGATATATATCAATATAATTCAATTCATTTCAAAAGGAAACACATTTTTTTAAATACGTTCCACTTTAGTTGTTGATTTTTTCCGATGGTAAGATAGCTTTCGGCACCATTTTCTTACATATAAGTACAAACTAAGTATCTCAGTATCTAAGTAATGACAAAAAAATAAAAATCTAAATACAATTAAATTTATTACAGGCCTTTTACAATTTACAAATAAATAATGTTTAACACTTATCCTTATGCTAAACTCACTAATAAAGAAAATGCTCCTTGGAAAACTTTAAGAGCCAAAGTACTTTCGGATGTGTGCCACCGGAAGTCGCCTCTCGAGACGTTTCCGGCCGCCATCTTGCGGAACCAGCGGTTTATGACTTCCGTTCGTAAATGTAACCCCAGCAAATTACAACTTTAATTTTCTACACAAAGAAAGTTATTTGGGGTAGTGGGGCTTTATTGAGTTGTCCCGGGACTGTAAGGGACATTTAAGTTTACCTTAAAAGCTTTGAGAATAAGCTTAAGATATTAGGCTTACCGTGGTATAGTGATTTAGTTGAAACGCTACACTAATATTATAAAGAGGAAAACTTTGTTTGTTTTGGTTATAATGATTAGGCTCAAAAACTACAGGACCGATTTTAAAAATTCTTTCACCATTCGAAAGCTACATTATCCACGAGTAACATAGGCTATATTTTATAGGTTATAAATATAACATTATGCTACGGGAGCGAAGCCACGCGGATCAGCTAGTAAATTATAAAATTACATTTCATAAGAAAATAAAAACAGCAGATATATTTCCAAAATAAGCAATAATTCAAATAGCTGATATTGAATTAAGTACTATAATGTTGTGGGGGTTGGGAAACCTTGTTTAGACAAATTATTATTAATAATCGAGATGACTCGCATTTTCTTGTTATTTTGCTTACAGCATTCCCCATACCCAATTTTACATATACATTATTATTCTTTGAATAACGGTCGTTTTTCAAATTCAACATATTTGTTACAGATTCAGCGCACCATGAGCCCAGTCTAGACCAACGATACATATCAAACATGCACTGATAGCATAGACATAAGCACAGATATACAATATAGATAACAAAAAAAAGAAAACAAAATAGTGAGGCGTTCGATTTTCCAAATTTAAAAAGTTAGTGTTCGGTTTTTCCGTCGCGTGGGGCAGTCGCCCCCTGGGGCTCGACCGTGGAGGACGAGGGGGGAGCGCTGTTCGGGCGGCTGCAGGGCGCGCTGCGGGGCGGCGCGGCGGCGGCTTCGCCCTCGCGCGTGGCGAGCTCCATCAGGGGCTACCTGACTAACAAGGTCGGCTCGCTACAGCTGAGAGATACAGGTGAGCTATCATTCCATTTATTATTTTAAGGGCTTTAAATAATGTTGAGCTATGTAAAGTACATTTTGTTCCGTAGTTACCATACCTAAGGAAAATTGGATTCAATAACAGTTTAGTGTAGGTACCTGAATTATATTTTCTTTAACTACTCTAAAAAATCTATCGTGTGAAGGTTTTCTTCACTTTCAAATAAAGAACTACAATACTTATCTATTATAAAACAAAATTTGTGTTTTCAATATAATTTCCGTTACATAAGTTATTATTACACTATATTAAGTATTTAAATACAAAAAAAAAATATTTGCTACGTATCATAACTTCCTCAAATAAATATACCCAATCAAAACATGAATAACAATATAAAAATAATACAAGGGATTCAAACAAACGCAAACTAACTAAAACAATAGTTCCGAGTCAGCCCGGGAGGCGGGCATAGTCCTCGAGTCGAGAGGGTCGCGTGCCGTGCCCTATTTTTGTTAAAAAATGGTTATTACTTGTTACAATTGACCTTGCTTTAGTCTTTTGTTTGAAATTATATTCAACTTGTTTTCTAATGGCGTATTGTTTAAGGCTTATAAATCGTGAGCTTAAATACGTAATAGGCTCTTCGTTAAAGCTATGAAAGATTAGTGAAAAGATTATAGAAACGACATTAAACCCACGATTTAAATGAAACATATTTTTTAAAATATAAATATCTAACCACGAAAAGGATACTAAAATGGATATACAAAATCATGGAGTAATTCAACATAACAGTATCATACGCGTTTATCTATCTTCCATTCTTCCTTCGTTATTTCTATTTTCTCTCTTCTCCAACAATTTACGTAACTTGCTAAAAATATTCCGTAACTATACCTTCAAAAGCAGAACATAATTTTCAATATTCTCTTGACATAAAAGGTCGAAAGGTCGTGACAGGTAATTTGGCTGTTGGCTCCAGACAAACTTACAAAGCGATGGTATTGAGATCTTTTCGAATCTGGGAAATCTTTGTAATTAATACTCTTTGATCTTACTTGCGGGTTGGATTGAGGTTAATTAACAAGGGTACTCGAAGAAGGATAATTTTAGAAAGTTTTTGAAGAGTTGTTAAATCTGCTTCTGGTTTTAATGGACTTCTACTTTTGAGACTGTCTTTTTACAATCTTAGGCAGAGAAGAAGCCGGTTCTATACCAGATTTTATGATGAAAACATCAAGTATACCGCCTCAAAACGTGGTAACTATGTAAGTTTTCAGGCGGTGTGATTTTATGAGCTTTAAGGAAGGGAAGGATAATAGAAGGATGAGGACTTATTTTATGTTTAAAGAACTATATTCTCAAAAAAGATAAGATCACTTACATGAGAAATTGAAATAACAGTTTGAAATTAAAATTAGTTAATTAATATTAACCTAGACTGTTCATTATTTTTATTTATTTTCTTTACCCTCATAGTTCTTTGTGGTTGTCTCATTCTGAGAACATAATTTTACAAAAATATTGAACGATAATTTCTATAAGCTCAAATAAATGATGTTTCCCTCTAACCTTGTAATGGTTCCGCTAACAAGTGCTATTAGTGACGGCATAAATACAATTACGACAGAATTAGCGCAAATTGCCGAATTGCTCCGACATCGGACCCCTGTATCGGGATCATCGTATTTAAACGCTTTGAATAAAAATATATATACACTGATTCTTGATTTTTTTTTCATGAATTTATAAGCAATGATTTAACGATAAGATAGCTTAATTTTTGAAAATAGAGAAATCATATTTTCATATTTTTTTGGATTTGCACGCCGCAGTATCAAGGAGTGAAAGCCTAAATTATGTTCCTACTGTATAATTGTTTAACGATAAGTGAGCTATCGTATAATTTATCATAACTGTCCGCCTATACCGAATAAAACAAGCAGTGAGTATAAACCGTGTAAACTATTTAAAATGTTCCTCCTAGATTTTGTCTTGTATTTTTTTAAAAGCACTTTAAAATTATCAACAAATCTTAATCAATTCACAATAGCTCAAGGCTATGGTATGGGGAAATTGGGCACTAACGTGCATTGTCCAAAATAACGTACTGCTAGCATTACGACCGTGTGATTTTTAATTATGGGAACCACAATCAACATTTTATCATTCATCGCGGTCTCAGAGTTTAAGTTTCGCAATATTTAAGTATAAACGAGCAATGAACAGCGCGCAATGGAATTTCTCAGCTCTGAGATAATTGAGATCGTAAGAAGGGAGCATAATTGATGCAATTACATTGAGGTGAAGAAGTTACAGCCTTTGATGTGCTCGTTACGGTACGGGACGGTTTTGTCAAATATTTAGAGGTGTTGTTGTTGTAGAACAGTGTAAGTTGTTGTGTGGTTTGCTGTGGTCTTAATTTTAGAAAAGTTCAAATTAGGCAAAGTAACAGAAAAACGTGGACGTAAAGAGTGTTACATAGTAGTTACAGTTGGTATATCTACACTAATATTATAATGAGAAAAACTGTGTTTGTTTGTAATGAATAGGCTCTGAAACATGTCATGTCATAATAAATAATAATATTCAGGTGTTGTCATATTTCTTTAACTTCTATAAAGCGTTCTATTTCCAGCTTGTTTCCATTGATAGTTGAGTTTCTTTGTAATGATTTCATAAACTAAACCTACAATGTATATATTATACGATACAGTTAATTAAATAGTTTTCTCTTCTTATACTTAAAACAATATCATTATTTACGTACCCGAGAGCCGTATTCACCCAACTAAAACAACATAATGAAACTAACAAGAAACAAGTATAACATTTGGCCGGTACCTGCGAGGGGAGACCGGGGAGGGCCGGGCCCCACGTCATGAATATTTCACGCCAGAAGTCGAAACCCGTGTTCTATGCAAATATGAAATTATAACGTTAGTATAAAGCTTCATATATGTGTACGTTTGTTGTATAAGCAACAATGTCAACGTTGGATTAATTTTGACGCGGTAGCGTCTAAATATAACGTTAAATAAAATAATTTAACGTATTCTTTCTATTTGTCGACTTCTTTACAGTTTGTAAGAATTTATTAATACCGATATACAAATAAGAGTTTAATTTACAAACTGCAATCTATTACATCACACATAGATAAGTATACTGTGACAAAATCTTAACTCAATATAGCTTTATTTTTTCCAACACAATATTTAGGTATAACGGTTCAAAGAATAAGAAAAATAATGACTTGATAAAAATAGTCCAACGTATTTTTGTAAACAGAACTGTGCCTTAAGCTCGTATATTATTTACGCAGGTAAATTGGATAGCACAAAAGCCCGGGGCGGTGGTAATGGGAATTATTGATTTTCCTATTCTGCACAACTTTTATTTTATTCTTTCTAGAGTTCTTTGTGAAAACGTATGATAAAATTTATGGGAAACCGAATTGAAGTGGTAATGGAACTTTTTCGTTAACGGTTTAGCTTTATGTGTTTTCTATTCTATTATGTACTATGCGCGTTGAGGAAGTTAATACGTATTCCTTCAAATAAAGGTTAAATTATTGGTTTAATATTAGTTTTCAGGTATACTTAATTTTCCTTTTTATCAACCTCTATAATAAATTACCCCAAATGTCTCCTATTAAACCTTGATTAAATAATCAAAAGAACATTATCATTAGTTATTCAAATTAGGTCTGCTGTACAAAAATCAATCATTCCATTAAAGTAGCTGGGTTGATTACTTTTAATGACTTTTACCGAGCCAAGTTTTGGTGTACTATTACTAATTAGTATAGAAATTATGTTTTAAGAATCATTACTTTTTAGTAATCAAATTAAATTATAGTCTTGTAGCTTGTGAATGTATCTTAAGCTTATTACTTTTTGTTTCATAATTTCTTGTTGTTTATAACTTGTAAGTACGAACTGCTTAATTTTATCTCTGATTATTAATTCATAAACATAAATACTTGAAAAAGAAAACATGGATTTTATGAAAAACGCTATAACAATCAATCACAATCTCGATTGGTACTTTCAATAATTATATTGCTTTGCCACCAACAAAGAAAACACTAATAAAATTACAGAAGGCCCATTAAATAGCTATGAAAGGCACTCGAGCCACAATTCCCGATTGTTGCCGCGTGGCCCTCCGCGCTTTGACAACGCGTGACAAATGGATTTCCCGAAGCTAGGGGCACGATCTGATAACATGCAAACATGACGAATTTCACTTCTAATTAGGAGTAGATAACATTTGGGACCAATCATTTAGGTAGAAATAATGGTAGTTAGATAAAACAAATATTTAAGTATACGTCATTAGGCAAAAACGTGGGAAATATGATGATAATGAGCCTCGAAAGGAAATTTTCCGTTTTCATCATATAATACATACATCATATAACTTGATACTAATGTAGCCATTTAGTTATAACACTTGTATGAGTACTACATTTATGAATGGCAATAGTAGTTTATTATTGAATGAATAATTTTAAGAGGGATGTGTTCTAAGATCGCTAACCGTAATAATAAGCATTGATGAATGCTATCATAAAATTTTAGCATAACGTTCCATCATTCGAAGAGGAAGATGTTATCGACAAGGAACCATCACACTAATGAATGTAACCGGCAATCTTCCAAATTATCGATCGCAAATGCAATCAGCGCCCTCTGCCCCGTCAGCGATTTGTTCTCAGCTCGTCGGGAACGTGATCACATAATCACCTTGTTTCCCCCTACTGAATGCAAATGTTACATCTGTATCTTTGTTTTGGGTTGGTATATTGTGCTTATAAATTTATTTTATTATTTAAGGAGGAAATCAATTTATATGATTAATTAGGGAGGTGTTGAAAATTAAACTGAAGCCCTTAATCTTAAATGTTAATTTTACCGAACAACTAGCTGATCCGCGCGGCTTCGCTTCCGTTGCACAATGCCTATATATAATGTAGCTTTCAAATGGTAAAATAATTTTTAAAATCAGTCCCGTAGTTTTTGAACCTTTTCATTACAACTAAACCAACAAACAAAGTTTTCCTCTTTACGTTATTAGTGTAGATAACGAATAAACAAAAAATGTATCCATAATAATAAAAGGAGATCCATTATGTTAACTATTGAAGCAAGATTATCAAATGATTTTTTCCAAATAGATACAAGGATCGATCTCAAATGCAATCAGCGCTGTCAGCGATTTGCTCCCGGCTCGTCGGGAACGTGAACACCCAATCAGCTCCACTCCCCCAGCTGAATTCAAATGTGACAACTGTATCTTTGCCGAAACTTGACAATGAAATGTAAAAAGCTGTTGTGATGTTAATATTTAGGATCATGAGCTATTTAAATCGTTATCGTCTTCAATGGTAAGGAAAAAGAGAGCACTCAGTGGAATTAAAAAAATAAACAAAAGCAGAAAACATATTTAAGAATTACAAAAACTTAAATACATTTTAGTCAAAAATTGATACAATTATTTCTTTAAGTCGATATAGTTTTTTCAAAATCCAATCCTGCACAGTTTGGAAATTTTACAATTCATGTTCTGAAATATGAAGATGGTGCAGAAATTTTGTGGCTTTTGTTATAAGTTGTTCATTTGCAGCTAAAATCTAATTAACAGAACAAACCTATGAAGTGGTTTGGGCGCCATTTTGAAGTAGTGGAGAACTAGTAGCTTCTAATTTAATTCAGTTTTATCTTATCTTTTGTGGCTCTTTTTCTGTATTATGCCCCGTTTCGCCCTTATATCTATTGTTTGATTTTATTTATAATTTTATTCAAATTGATTTTGAACAAAACCTTTTTTGTAAAGAACTTATCAGTTGTTCTATATTTTAATTATACATTAAAACGTTAATATAAGAATTATGATATGTTTTCAATTAACAAAGCCATGATAATACAAAAAAGTCATAATATTTGTACTTATAAGTCAATAACGATTAAAAATAAATTCAAAATCAAACACATTTCTGAAAAATTACATTATATTTTACATACATAATGGCTAACAACAAAATATGCCTATGAGTATAAAGTTTAACACCGGGATTATCTTATCAGCGTGATGTAAAGTTCAGAGTTCAGGTCCTCGAGCGTACATCACGCAAAGCCCCTAGATGTAAATCTTGGTCAATGTTCCCCGCAGTGTTATAAGGGTGGCTAGGGTTGATACATTGTATTCAAATATTACTATTTCTTACATCGAAAGAGGTTTCCTTGAGACCGAATTGTTAAAAAAATGCATTAATTTATTTGTCGTGACCGACTGGCTACATTATATGAGGAAAAAGCAAACATTTACCCATTTTTTACTCAATATACAAAAAGACGAAAGCAAAACCAATTAAAAATTAAAAATAGTATAGTATAAGTTTTATTGTTATTATGCATATAAGTATTCTATGTATGTTAATTCTATCATACAAGCTGAAATTAATTTTATGTCAATACCCAACCTCTATTCAAGCTCCCAACGTATTCCGATCACACAAAAACTAATGCATTCATGTCTACCAACTGATAAAGTATTGTATACTTATTTAAATATAAATATTATAAGTATTGTATACTTTATCAGACAGTTAACGTGTAACAATCCTCAATAACATACAATACTTTTAATAAAGTGCGGGTGACAACCCTAAGCATAGTATTGCGTTATCACACAAATCATCCCCGGTCCCCTCTTGGCTAATTTGGTGCACCGGGGAGAATTGGACGTGGGGTTGTTAAGTTTTAGATGTGTTCTGTTTTGCTTGTACCATATTAGTTTGTTACCTTAATACAAAGTGTCTACTAGTCAATAATACAATTGTTTTATAGGAACTTAATTTCTTTATACAGGGTGTCCCGTAATGAGTGAAGCATCTCTTGGGGGATGATAGCTGAGCTAATAATCTATCAAAAAAACCCAATATAGGTCATACAAAAATATCACTGTTTTTGAGAAATTGAGGATTTTGTAGTTTTTTCAAAAATGTTGACCTCGCCCAATGTTTTATATTACTGTGGCCGTAATTCTTATTTGTTTTTCATAATTTTTTACTAAGTTTTCTTTAAGAGTTGCTTTCTTGGATACTTGCATTAGATATTAATAGAAATATCAGACAACGGAAGAAAAAAAATATTTATTTCAAATTTAGTATAGAGTAAAATTTTAAGGTCAGATTTGATAGTCTGTGGTTTAAAAAAAATGTACTACACTGAGACGGTCAGTGAATTTAAAAACTTCTGTATTTAATACCAATTTCAAAATGGTATAAAACTTATGGTTTTTCCTTATAGCAAAAAAAATATTGCAATCTGAAATCAATTTGAGACCTATTTTAATGATACGTCCGGGATGATACTTAGTATGAAATGTTATTTGTTTACATGAAAAATAAGATTAAATTTAATTTCGATCAATTTTAATAAAAAACTTAATCTGTAATGTGAAATATTCTGTATCAATGCATAAATTTTCAAAAATTTTAAATAGAACGGTAATTGTACTATACCGATGTAAACCTTTAATTTTACATGATGTGCCACATTCTACCATGGAAATAGCAGGAAATTTGAATTCAGCTCCCACTACACCTATTATCAGTTCAATAGACCAATAATTAAAGACCCGGAAATCTCACGCGAGGTTGGTTAGTCTCTGAAAAGTTTGGCCACCATAGCTAAAATTTAGCACAAAAGTAATTGTGTTACTTTTAAATTTATTTTAAATTAATAAAATAATATTTTCATAGATAAGCATTAGAGAATATTGGAGAAATGTGAGAATATTGTAATGTGTAGTGTAGTGTAGTGGACATTAAATTTCATGAAGGTTCATGCATTTATACACAATGCATCACATTAAAAATTATGAATTCTTATTAATATTGACCAATAATAACATTTAATTTTATTTTTGATGTAAAAAAAATAACATTTCATACTAAGTATCATTCTGGGCGTATCATTAAAATAGGTCCCAAATTGATTTCAGATTGCAATATTTTTTTTGCTATAAGGAAAAACCATAAGTTTTATACAATTTTGAAATCGGTATAAAATACAGAAGTTTTTAAGTTCACTGACCGTCTCAGTGTAGTACATTTTTTTTAAACCACAGACTATCAAATCTGACCTCAAAATTTTACTCTATGCTAAATTTGAAATAAATATTTTTTTTCTTCTGTTGTCTGATATTTCTATTAATAACTAATGCATGTATCCAAGGAGGCAACTTATAAAGGAAACTTAGTAAAAAAATTGTAAAAAACAAATAAGAATTACGGCCACAGTAATATAAAACATTGGGCGAGGTCGACATTTTTGAAAAAACTACAAAATCCTCAATATCTCAAAAACAGTGATATTTTCGTATGACCTATATTGGGTTTTTTTGATAGATTATTAGCTCAGCTATCATCCCCCAAGAGATGCTTCACTCATTACGGGACACCCTGTATATATTCGTGTGTAATCCGTGATTTAAAACGAAATTTTAATTGACAATGAGAATATTTAGGTATTTTTATTAATATCTTTGTAATTAAACAACAATCTCTATAATATTGTATAAGCAATATTTACGGATTTATATGAAACATTGTCATGCCTACAAGAAAATTTTCATATTATCTTAGATTATGATAATTAAGGAAGTTAAATTTAAATTAAACTGCAAAAAAAACAGTATTCTCAACTAAAATAAATAATAGTTTTATGATAGCCAATATTTTCCTTGTCAAGCCCCAATGCAAATATTAGTCCTGTCTCAAGACTTTATGATAAATGTGGAGGGTCGCGAATGTCATAATGGCCGATTTCCCGCCGTTTTACGGCGTATCTTTACGCGCCATAACGCTTTCGATTGCCGATGTTTCGGTTATTATGTGATGGTTATCGGATGGTGTTGCCATGTGGTTTTGTTTATTGGTTTCGTGTTAGGGATGCTGAAGTGGAAATAAATAATATTAACTTCGTGGAAAAGTGAAAATTAAATACAATACAATACACTTTATTTAGCACCACAATTTTAAAGCATAGGACATTTGAGGTATAATAAAACAACATCTTTATTGACTAGCTGTTCCGCCTTCCTTGATTCGGAAAAGGGTTTTTCTATAAGTGTAGTAGATTCACGATTAGCGCTTTCAAACAAACAACCTTTTCAAACTTATATTATTAGTTTTTTAAAATTATATCAAATCTTCGGTTTTTATATGAATAAGTTCGGCTGATATATTTATTTATTTCTTAAGTCAATGAACATCTGGTTCTGGACACTTTGAATATTTAAATATATCTCAGCATTAAATACATTTTATGTTTTCAATGTTAAACTTTACCAACTTGAATAGCCATTAAGATTTGCGGAGAAATTAAGCAGACAAGAAAAGTTAAAAGCAATTAGTATCGTTATCGAATATAAAATATAAAGTCAAAAGTTATTTAACAAAACCATAACGTTCAAAATTCTCGTTCAAATGCCTAATACAAAGAGCTAAATAATTAATTAAAATAGAAGATTGCGGTTTCCAAACCTAATTAAACCACCGCAGAATATTCCGGTCTTCTCTAGTCTATATAAAGGCATTCACCAAACCAATACATTTTGTAATAAAGTTGTCCTTTGTAATGCACCCTCCGAGGCGGTTGCTATGAGGCTGGCGGCTGTAAATAGTTTACGGCGACAATTTCACATTTCCTCGCTTTACTTAACTTTGAAACTATTTTTGTAAAAAAAATATTAAGAGAAATATGTCAAGAGGTTTATAAGCTTACGGCTCAGTATTTTTAGATATACATAATAAAGAAAATGTACCGATTACGAATCCTTTGTGTTCCTATGAGGCTAGGGGCTGTATATACATAGTTTACGATGACATTTATGTTAGCAATACTTTGTTTCATAATTTTCGGCAGTCTTGTAATTAGGAAATTAAGAATCTAAGCGGATCCGTTTGTTAATGGTGAGTAGAAACCATAATGAGTCCGAGGGTAATAGTTTTCGGCGACAATTTCATATCTTTTCTTTGATTTTCTAAACTTTGCAAACTATCTTTATTAGAAATATTTCATTTGGAGGTTTGAAACATAACGCAAATTCTTTAAGAATTTCCAAACTTAATTAAAACTAACCACACAGCGTTGTCGATCTTGTTTAGTGTAATTAAATAAAGAAAATAAGGCGCTATACTAACCAATACCGTTTGTAATAAACTTGTCCTTTGTTAATGAATCCACGGCGGCATTGGCGAGGGTTGGGGACCGGTTACTGCTAAATGTTTTACGGTTGTGAAAATTTATTTTCCTAGATTTGACAATTATCGGAAGGTTTTGTAACGTTTCAGTTGCAGTATTAAAAGTGCTTGTGAAATATGTTATAACGCCTGAAGTATTTTTAATATAATTATATGTATGTATTATATTGTTACGTATTGTTAGATATTTATTAGCGTTAAGAATAAATAAACAATTAATAAAAATATTTTACAATCCTTTGTATAAAATCTAGATTTTTCTTTTCCTTTAAGTTAAAGTTCTAGCTTCAAAAATAAAATAGCATTTCCTGATGATTCTAAATAAATTAACCATCGATTTTTTCCATTATTCCATTAATTCAAATCACCAATAACTTATTTTTACCACGATTTATACTATAATCTTGTGTTTGTTTTAATGTAAAATAATCTATACATATAATAAAATCGTAGACTAGCCGTGTCTGTACATTTAATATTTTCAAGAAAAAATTAGTGTTTCGTGTTTCATTTATGATTCTAAACTCAAAACAGTGATTTTTAGAATTTTTGTCTGTTTGTCTGTTTGTCGGTTTGTCTGTTTGTCTGTTTGTCGGGCGTTTGTACGCAGTGAACTTCGAAACGGCTTAACCGATTTAAATACGGTTTTCGATAATGTATTACCGCTAGCCCCCGGAGGTTTTAGTGTTTATTTCATTCAAACCGGTTAACAAATAAAAAAGATATGACGGTCCAAAGTGATCCATCAAAACACATCATCAATGCGCGTAGGTACATTAAATTTAATCTTTTAAGTGTTATTTAAAGCACTTTTTATTGATAAATGTAACCTTCTCTCGATCTCAAAAGCAGATTATGATCATGACGGCTAATCACAACAAAGACTAACCAACATGCAGAAGATATTATTTGCGTCCATAAGCAAATATGTGTTAAAGCCATGGAAACGTCAACTCTTTTATCCTGAAAGTATACGACAGATTTCCAAAATGTCAATATTTTGCAAAAAAAAAATAAAATACAATTATTAGAATTATATAAAACTGAACGGTGACACTTAAACCTTTTACGAGATATATTTTTACAAACGTACGTTCTTTCTTAAAAATTGTCATACCACCTTCGAAAATCCACAAAGTACAGAAATTTGTAGTCCACGCGGGCGAAGCCGCGGGCGGAAAGCTAGTGTATAATAAACCGCGTTTAAAATCCTTTAAAAAGTATTTTATTTAATAAAAGATTTATACTACAGTACTTTCCATTTTTTTTAATAAAATACGACAACTAGATGTTTCGTAACTAAAGTCACAAAGGAAAACCCTAGAGGATTCATGTTCATACCTGTTTCACGTCCTACATGATGATAGGTCCCCATCGCGGTAACACAAAGGGACAACAAATGGCTAATGGAGAGAACAAAGTGCCTTTTGGACAGACCCTGACAGATGACGTGATACGGTTAGCGGTCCATTCTTTTAAAGTTTTGCAAGCGAACTTATCAAACAAAATGTAGCAAATTAATATTTAGTATGTATATTCTTATGCTATTTATAATTTCAATGTAATGCTTTTTTCTTATTTGTGTCACTCATTCTATTTTGTTTTGTGATATATCCTCTAATGATTTGTAAAAGTGACTAAATTCTGTGAACATAATAAGTGCTGCATAACATAGTGGCGCTTTGGTACAACTGTAAGCCCTATATTTTTATTGAATAAAAAATTATATTCTTCCAAGCCTTAACGTAGATTCTGCCACACTTGTATCGTAAATCATAAATCATTTATTCATTTGTAATGTGAGTACATGAGATGTTACATAAATTAAATACAGATCGTCACATTTTACCTTTGACGGCATTCAAATGGTCATAAAAATAATTACAATACTAAAATTAATTAATTAATTATGATAAAATTATATTCTTACATCTACATTATACATACATTATTAATTTGGTATATTCTACAATCACTAGTATATACTATATTATTCATTAATTTAGGAATTTAAATACATTTATAAATACAACAACATTTTTTAATATAATTCTAGGTCTATACAAATTATAAGATTCATTATTAGGTAATTTACAATGAATAACTTATTTTCTAATAATACATTCATTATGTTTTATTTGATATTATTATTTCTTAAATCATATTATACTTCATTCATTTCATTATCATACCATAATAACATGTTATATTCCAGCTATAAGTTGATTATCTATGGGTTTGGAGAAAGTCCTCTATTGTATAAAAGCAACTATTCAGAAGAAATTTTTTTAAATTAAATGTGAACGCTTTGAGTGTACTATACTTCTTTAAATCATGGGGCAGCTTATTATAAATTTTAATGGCCATATGGTATGGACTTTTTTGAAGCATGTTTAGCCTTGAGGGGGGGAGAAATAGTCTTTCTTTATGTCGCGTATCATATTTGTGAGTGTCCTCAAGTTTACTGAACATTTTTAAGTTTTTGTATGTAAATGTGCATATGTCAAAAATATAAATAAATATCGAATAGATATCGAGATTTATTAAACATTTATTCGAAAAAAACGATAATGGTCATAGGCAAAAACGAAAATTTTGCATTTCACAAATATTTTTCCATTTAATATAAATGTGTTAGAGGTAGGCGTTTTTCGTCGGAGGCTCTATCGAGGCTTATTGCTTTATTCATTTTTAAATTCACTAGTAAAAGTGTATATAACTAAATTAGGGTACGATAGGCCTTGCCTTGCCAATGCCTTCTTTTCGGCTTTCATAAACATTTACTATTTGTATGCTAACCTTTAGATAGATTGTTATAAAATAAAAAAACTAGATAAAAATCAACAAGTACAAATCTTATAGCAATAAGGTTACAAAGGAGTAGCCTTGAATTCATGTTACTACAGTCTAACCAACTAAATGTTTTAGCAATGAAAACAAGAGAAAAAATTCGCGTTTACACGTCCCCAGCACTCGCGATAAAACACAAAGGGACCAACAAATGGCTAATGGAGAGAACAAAGTGCCTTTTTTGACCGAACCCTGACAGATAGTGGCAAAGTGACGTGGGCACGGCTGGCAGCGGTTTCTTTTAAATTGCAGGAGACAAAATAAGAACTTTTGTTCGATGCTAATTTGGATATTTTATGATTTTTAGACGTACGTTTTGTCTGTGATTTTTATCCATTAGATTCTTCAGATTTCTCTACTTGGTTGAATTATATTTATTTTTTTCAAATTCAAAGTAATGTTTTATACTTATTTAACGAACTGATGGACTGATTACAGCCTACAAGAGACAGAACTTATAAAGTAGAACATTTTACAATGGAATTTTATCGCAGAACCACGATTTTGGAAAATATTCTATATATATAGCACTAGGTACTTTCAAATGAATTAATATTAATTCATTTGAATTTCTGTGATTGATGAGGGTTTATATCTAACTCAATTATCCACTAATAGATTGTTCCAACATCATGTTTTACACAGTCCTATATAAATAAATCCCTCACTTGACATTTCCATCCGCTATGAAAACAAATAAGTAGTATTCGCGTGCCATTCCCCAAACTGCGGAATGACGGTTCCCCGCGGAACGAGTTACAATGATTGGCTTAGGGCCGGTGATCACTGTATTTGTATAAAATAAACTTCGAAAAGCATTAGTAAGGGTCCAGTTTGTTGGGATGTGAAAAATTTAAGACATACCAAGTGCTTATATTATTACACTACTGTATTGCTATTCTACATTACGCTCAGTGAAGAAGTGAGATTTAACTAAAGGTTTTATTTATTATCTAATAAAGAATTTTATTTAAATAAGGGCTAACTGTATCCCTGTTTACACACACGAAACTGCGAGCGAAAACTAGTCAGAAAGACTACCGCTTGATGTTTCGAAACGCTGTTAAAATAAATTCGTATGGCATTTTCAAAATGGGTACTAAGTTTGAACCTATAACGGCCGCTATCTATCTATTATATCTATCCCTTGTTTTGCTTACTAAAGTAAGGCAAATCTATCTATTTGCACTTGCTTTGATTTCAATATACTGTCGACGGATAGCCTTTGTTATGACTTTTGACAATCAAACGTCATTTAATCTGAGATTAAAACTTCACACAAGCGGAAGTTGGCATACATATACTGTCAACGATTGGGAAGAATAGTGGGGCGCGTTCGTGGATGAATTTATCTATACGTCTTGGTTTGTATCAACAAAATTCCAGACGAAAGCAAATCTGTCCTTACCGTTTGACATTTCAATTCACTGTCAAAACAGATGCGGGGTATTCACCTCGCGTGCCATTTCCCAAAGTGCGGAATACCGGCGTGCTTGTATTTCCCGAGGGAGGCGTTACAGAGATGGCTTGGGGCTACTTGCGATCAGTATAAACAAAATTTATTCTACACACACTTCTTATAAAATGACTTTATATCCGTAGCTCTGTAGTACACATACATTTTTGTAGACTATTCATAAAAGAAATTTGAAAAAGAAGCTACGTAAAAGACGTTATGAAAGAAAAAACAGAGTTCGAAAGTGTGTTCCAAGAGCTAATGGGTTATTATTTTTGGTTTCGTTATGTAAAATATACATTTAATTTCACACTTTAATAAATCAAATCTATTTTGATATAATTTCGAACACTTTACAGTGGGCGTGATCACGGGTGATTGAGACGAAAGTTGTCTTCATGAGTGTTTCAAAATTTGTGTGACTACCTCCATTTATTTCCACGAAGATGGTATTTGGAAAATTGGCTGGGTTTCTTGCAAAAGCGTCAGCGGTTTACAGCGTCCTTTTGTCTTTTGGTATGTTTGATATGGTGATTTAATTTTAAATTCAGGGTCTCCGGTATTAAATATTTTCTAAAAACATTAACAAACACGAGAAAAAACTTTTTTGTATTCAAGAAGACGTTAATGTTTTATTATAACATAAAATATCACGCATTCGTTGCAAAAAAACTTCACGAGGAACTAATATAATAGTCATATAAACCCCTAGGATTACCTGTAAGAACGTTACACTAAATTAATATATTTTCCTTTGAAACACAAAACGTAAGGGAGACACGAAATATACAGCAAGAACTTCTTATATTTTGTTGTAAAATAAATTTTACTGCAACGTAATAGAGTGCATTTTAGCAAAAGTATATGTAGTACACCTTAGCAAACACGTGTATTATTTTGTTGTAATATAAATGTTAGTGCAAGGAAATAGAGTGTATTTTAGGAAAGTTGTTTCCTCCCCTATACATGCTTTAATTTTGCGAGCAATTATTACGGGACGTGTGAAGGTAATGACTGCGCTTTCATTAAAATGTACGAGTTTGTATACGATATAGTTCGCTTTTATTGGATTTTCTTTTGAGGCAGACCTTTGTTTATGTTATGCAATGACTTTAGATTGCAACGTCGACTGTAAGTTGCCCTTATATTTTAAAATGTATTTGATATTTATCTTTTTCACCTATTTTGTAGTGATTTACGTAATCTACAATATATGTTTCAATAAATTAATACTAATTTTATCGTTATTCAGTAATTCAATCAAAAAAATTAAAATTATATTGAGTTCCAGAGTCTGTTTTTTTCAATAGCGTGAACTTTTTTAACTTCTAATTACAAATTTCCAAGAAATATAAAGCATAAAATGCTTTTTGAAATAGATTTTAAATTAGTTTGCAGGAATATTTATGATAATATTGTAAGATGAAACGTAATAAGAAAGAATGACAAATATGCATCAAATTTTATGCTTACTTACTTTGTCCTTTGTCTTTGTAAATTCCTCCAGGCGTAACAACTGTGAAATATGTCTTAATTTTCCACTGATTTAATAAAATAACAAATATTAATCTCACCAACAACAAAATAACAATTTTTAATCTAAACAACTCGTAGTTACTAGAAAATAAAACAAGAAAGGAGGAAACTCGACAATACGTCAGATAAGTTAATCTACAGTGTAGCAATATATCCTTCATTTCTTTTGTTATTTCAGCTGGGATGGAACGAACAGTATTCCTCGGTTTTGTTATCGTCTCGGTATTATGATTACGTTTTGTTATTTTAGGTCTGTTTTCTTGTTTCACGTAGTACCAATTTTATAGTAAGTTCATATGTAAAGTTTTTTGGTACGACCCCTACAATATATAGACCATTATATATGATGAAAATTGGAAATTTCTTATAACTATAGCTCAGTTTTTTTCGTTTTTACCAATAGGAAACGTCTTAAAAAGATGATTCATGTAGAATGGTCCCTTCAACATGCCTCTACAAAATTTATCCACCGAAAAAATCACCAAAACTGCGAATCAGTAATAGTTTTAAAGTTTTAGTAAACATTATCCTTACATAAATATAACATAGCATTTCATAACTGTACAAATTTTAACGACCAAAATAGTTGTTAAATTGCATAATGCCCAAAAACACAAAGCTAAATTCTAAAAGAGCGTATAAACCCCTTAATGTTTGAACGTAGCTAACCAAACTCCGAAACGAGATTAGTCGGGTAACCCCCACAGCCCCCTCCAGCCCCTCCAGCCCCCGAGGGACGCTGGCGATATAATCCAGTTTACCCATTTCAAATGGGATTCAGAATGATATTTTTTCTCACTTTTTGTGCGACGTGAAAATGTTTTATTTTCGTGAAGTTTTTTAAGTGAGGATGGTAGCATTGTGTTTTGCGTTCGTTTTGCGAAATGTAGTTAAATTTGTGAATTTAAGGGATATATGTATTGTTTTAACAGATACCGCATATTTATAAACCTAAGCAGAGGATGTGGGAATAAGAATAATATTCTTTTTCATTTTTACTATTGCATCAGCTTCAATTTCTTTTTGACACTAGCTATATTGTTTAAATGGAAGATTATAATATAGAAAATACTTTATAAAAGACATACATACGTTTAAATTTAGTTATTCATAGTATGGTAGAATGAACCCAACAATCTTTGAAAGTAATACGTTTTTGTTTAAATTATATTTAAAGGTATTCGTAGATTACGTCACCGCATATTTTATTTTCTTAAATGATTAAGTAAAATTGAATATATTGAAATAATAACCGCAAACAATAGGGCACAATACAGTGTTAAGTACAGAGGGTGGGTCAAGCGTGCCCTATCGTGTCGCTCGGAGGGCTCTCCAGCTATTGTGCCGAGAGAATCCATTGATGCAATAGCTTTAACGGTTTAGAGTTAGAGAGACTTTTCATTATGTTTTGTTTTTGTAGTACAAGATACTAGCTGTACGGCGTTAGTCGAGAAGTTAATAATAATAATAGCTTTCTTAGATTTCAGCCATCTCAGGTACGCAAGTGTACGCGCTAATAGAGGTGTACTATTATATTCCCTTTACCAGCACCTCACACTCACCTGACTCTGGGCGTAGTAAGTAATTGTACTGAGATTATTCCGTCAGACAAATCTCAGTACAATTACTTTTTTTGTTCCCAACTAGGATGCGAACAGGGTTCCCTGTTACTGTATTGAAAGATACAACCACTAGGCCGACAGAAACGGGATAAAAATGACTATAAATTCTATCAAGTATTAGTATTCAGTATTATTTATTATATACAGTAATTGTCATAAATCTACACTAATAATATAAAGAGGAAAACTTCTTTGTTTGGTTGTAATGAATAGGCTCAAAAACTACTGAACCGATTTTAAAAATTCTTTCACCATTCGAAAGCTACGTATCCACGAGTAACAAAAGCTATATTATTTTATAGGCTATTTATATAATATTATGCTACGGGAGCGAAGCTGCGCGGATCAGCTAGTTTAACAATAAATGGATACAATTGTAGTATTGTTAATTATAATAACAATGCATGTAACTCAGGGTTGTCACTGGCAGAGGGATGAGGGAGCTAGGTGCATACCCGCTACGTTTACATTATTATGATGGTAAATAGTTTTGTCAAAACTAACAATAGTCTGAGAAATAATCTATACATATCTATACATATAATAAAATCGTAGACTAGCCGTGTCTGTACATTTAATATTTTCAAGAAAAAATTAGTGTTTCGTGTTTCATTTATGATTCTAAACTCAAAACAATGATTTTTAGAATTTTTGTCTGTTTGTCTGTTTGTCTATTTGTCGGGCGTTTGTACGCAGTCAACTCCGAAACGGCTTAACCGATTTAAATACGGTTTTATTTTCGATTATGTATTATGGCAAGCCTCCCGGAGGTTTTAGTGTTTGTTTCGTTCAAATCGGTTAACAAATAAAAAAGATATGAGGGTTCAAAGTTATCTATCAAAACACATCATCAATGCGCGTAGGTACATTTAGTTGAACCTTTTTAGTTGTTGTTTTCACAGTACTTTTTAATGATAAATGTAGCCTTCTCTTAATCTCCAAAGTAGACCGATCAATCTCCGATCGTGGTGACCAATCACAACAAAGACTAACCAACATGCAGAAGTTATTAGTGCCAAGATACAAGTCTCCTTCATTCTAGGAGTATACGACGGATATCGAAAATGTTAATATTTTGCAGAAATGTATAAGAGAATTATTAGGATTATACAAGCATGAACAGTGACACATTTGTTATATTTAATTTAGGATATACTTCGGACTTAAAAAATAACAGTTATTAAATCGTTTGTGGCAGCCTCTTTGGTGCAGTGGCCCGGTGCTGCC
>LQNK01000362.1:69536-90111 GCA_001586405.1 Phoebis sennae | reverse complement strand
TTGTAGTCCACGCGGGCAAAGCCGCGGGCAGAAAGCTAGTAGGTTATATGTTTGTGGCAGCCTCTTTGGTGCAGTGGCCCGGTGCTGCCACTAAAAGGTGCTAGGTTCAATTTCGAACGTGCAAAAAAGTCGCGGTTTAGCAGGACTGATAATTTACTTGCCTCTAAATAAAATTTCATTAGTGAACCCGTGCGGCAACGGCTAAATCCGGACAACTTATTTTCATGTTTTTCGAGGTTAATAATGTGAATATTCTTATAATAATGTGAGTATCATATACTACAACCGGCTGCAGCTTCATTTGCGTTTGCTTATGTAATGATTTTTTGGATAATTCTATGATCTCTGTGTAGTTGTATAGTACTTGTCAAATCTAGTGCAACAATTCCGGAGCCCATTATTTAATGGAATTTCAAATTAAATCAAACAAAAATTCAAAACTTTCCTCTTCCTAATATTAGTAAAGATATCTTAATGATGAGCTTTATAAGGTTTTTCTGTTATATGAATAACTAGCTGTTCCGATATAGCGTTATATAACCTACGTCACTCGTGGATAATGTAGCTATCGAATGGTGAAACATTTTAATAATCGGACCAGTAGTTGTTGAGCCTATTCATTACAAACAAAAAAAAATCCTCTTTATAAAATTAGTGTAGTTGAGTAAGTTAATGTGTTTGTAACTAAGACTAGACACCTTGTTATTATTTAATATTGTTGTGAAAACTCCCTCGCTTAACCTTTCATAGCCATAACAGACACCCCAACATTAGGCAGCAAAGTTTTAAAAATAAACGTTCATATTCAGCCAGTCGTTGTAGTCATAAAACATTTAAAGCCGTAGTGAACCTGCATTAAATATTGAAAACCAGCATCAGCCGTCTGAATTCGCTTTTCCCTTTGTTATAAGGTCGAAAATAATTTTTACAACGTAATTTAAACTTTATCACGTAGGTATAAAGTTTAAATTTGCGACGTAAGTTTAGTCCCTACCTCTCTTGGGAGTGCGCCCTCTGGAATAACCCTCACCTGGCCTTTGAAGACGCCGACGTACTGTCGTGAAGAAAAGATGTGAAAATTGTGTATTAATAGAATATTTTTGCATTCTCTTCAAACATTCACTTTGAAAAAATAATTTTACAGTTAAATATTTCTTTCTTTATGAGAATTGATTATCCTGTTAACATTATTATAGTCAGTGTTTGTATGTTTGTGTGTTTGGATATCAATCACACCGCAAATACTGAATTTTGATGATAAATTTTGATAAAATTTCTACTAAATGGACTAGGGGATACGATATTATAAACTTATACACTCCCAATTTAAATAGTGTAGTGGGCAGAATCTATTGATTTACTAATTTTTACTTAAAAAACGACTAGTTAGAGTTATATATCGTTTGGAACTAAATGTTTGCTTATTTAGAGAGTTATACAACATGGGAATTAGTAATGATGTGCAAACTTAACACGGTTTCATTTACAAAAATGTACGCAAATTAAACATTAATGTTTACTTGCTACTGTTTGTTTTTGCGCGTATTTGTGCAACCATATTTTGGGAAATCAGTTCTATTTTGAAATGAAATTTCACACTTTGTCATATAAAGTTACAAAAGTAAGACATTTTGTTCAGTTCTGTATCTTTATATTGAACTAGCTGATCCACGCGGCTTTGTTTTATAGCCTATAAAATATAGCCTATGTTACTCGTGGATAATATAGCTATCGAATGGTGAAAGAATTTTTAAAATGGGTCCAGTAGTTTTTGAGCCTATTCATTACAATCAAACAAATAAAGTTTTATCTTATTTGTTTGATTGTATAATATTAGTGTAGATAAAAAATTTTCACAGCAGTCCACTCTACGGGCAACTATTTTTCTTCACAGTTTTTGTAAAACTTATTAATACATTTATTTCACAGCCACGAATTTGACGGAAAAATAATCGAAATATACATAGGTTTTCATCATTGAAATTTCCTCACGACTGTACGTTATAGAAATAGCAATTTCATTAAAATTGAATGTGTCTGTTTACCTTTACACAGCGGGGCGCGCCGGGAGGGTGATCACTTAGACTGCAATCATAACTTATTTTTGCTCTAAAAGCATTTTCGACGCGTTTTCACTATTTATAAATGCGAAAATATACGTTATTTAAATTATTTATTGCCTTTACTGGTGGTCCCGATGGTAAAAATAGGAAGGAAAATGTCAAAGGTTGTACCCAATTTAATATCGTTCGTAAAATATAACTTTTTTCATACGATAAAAATAATGATTTTGAAATATCATTCTGTGGGGCGCAAGAAGGGGTGATTCAAATGTGTTTTAATTATTAGTATATATTATATTTCAATGATGATAACATAATCTAGTTACTTCTCTCTCATTGTCGCTTGTTCTTCAGAAGACTTTTTTGGGCGGGTTAATCGATTTATATTAGAGTAATATAAGACTTTTATATTTACGCTCTTGTTTATCGTACAATCTTATAAAACCGTATTTCTATAATTCTATCTGAGTTTTTGTATTAATATTGTGTTTCTCGAGTAGGTATGTGTTAATTAAGGAAATAGAATACCAGTATTCTTGTGCATTGTGTTTTGCTGCACTATAACCTCAGCCGTGACACTAATAATATTTCCTTCGTTTTTGTACCGAGGTACTTCTTGTACTAAGGTTCTACCGGGGACATAAGGCTCGATTCATTATGGATTGCAGACCGTTCGGGTGCGATCGTGATCCGGTAAATTCTGCACGACGGATCATTTGTAGAGTGTGGATTGATCGATATTTTACTGTAAGGCATAGTGTGAATACACTCAGTTTCAATTTGTTCTTGTTTAACAATACTTTATCGGTTCGTGATTGGACTGAGAACGAATTAAGATAAGCATTAAAATCTAGATCTGACTCAATATATTTACGATAGAATTAATGATTTTTAATTATCGTTATTCGGGAAAACATTTATGAGACTACGTTTTATAGATACTAGGTGGTTCCATCATTCAAAATCAATAAAGAAAAGTATATTTTCACAAAATTTCGACCTCTAGCTTTACGTAACATTGCGGTATTCGTGCTCCAAGTGGATCAAGGGCAGAGCACAAGTAAATTCCCAGAATAATAACAGTCGCGTGACCGCACAAGGAAAATACCGTGTTGGAAATTATTTATAACTGCCAATTTAATGACGAATCTAAATTCGAGTACGCGTGATAAGTTTTGAAACGTATGGTTAAGGTTTAGTTCAGCAACCATTAATATGGTAAGGTATATAATTATGATTATAGTTAAAGGAAAGGAAATTGAAAATTTGGAGTTGGACGTGAACTAGCTATAGGATTTAACCAAATAATTTGAAGGAGATAACATTCTCTTTATTATTTAAACATATTTTTTATAAATGCTTTTCTTCGTTATTGAAATTTCATTCATGGGTGATCACTGATGATAATGATGATCTTGGCTAATATAAAATAGGGCAGTAAGGCAAACTACGCTCTTAGCGACAATAGGGTTGCGGTTGCCAACCCCAAAGGAAATTATAAATGGTTTGGCGGGATTGGTTTTTAATCACGGGCACGTTCATGTTCAAAATAATCATATAAAATCTAACATTTTACTTTTTGCCAAAAAGTAGAACTGACTTCCTCACACTAAAAAGCAGAAAATGACTTTTATTTATTTTTATTGAAAATTATAATATATGTAGGTATATAACCAAATTGACAATTCTTTCGAATGCAAAAACAATTGCAAATCGGTTTTTACTGCAGATATGCGGGACCATACATAATAAATACGGTCGAATTGAGAACCTCCTCCTTTTTTAAAGTCCGTTAAAACACTTCCAAAAGTTAGCGTTCAAAATGGAGGAAATCACGAAGTTTCCATACAAAACAATATTAAAGCTTAACAAAGCAATCATAAATAAACTTACAAAATCATTTTACAAAATATAGTATACCTGATCAGATGGGGCGTGTAACGTCGGGGACCCCTAATACAGATTCGGCGAGCGTGCCACATCTTACGCAGAATGCTTATAAGGCTCGTTACGGCTTCACAAGATTACCAGCGACGGGATGAATGTAATGACAATTTATTATAAACGAAACGTGATATTGTCGGGATTTTGTTGTGAACTAGCTGTGCCTTGCGGTTTTTCTCGTGTAGAAGTTGGCTCCCTCACAAACCTGTATAAGTTAGCTAGCTAGCTTCTTCCTTATAGCTTCGACTGCGTAAATTTCTGGGTCTTTAGATCAATATAAGTAATTCAGCTAATAGCCTATCTTTGCATGAAATTTTATTAAAATCTGTTCAGTAGTTGCGGCGTGATTGGCACAGAAACATTCAAACCCCCAAACTTTCACATTAATAATATTAGTAGGGTAGTATGAGTTGAAAGTTGATGATTGTTAAAAATGTTTCTTGTTGTCCAAAAGCTCAAAAACCTAAAGCAAGCGAACCTTATCGCTGTACCTACTTGTAAAAATTTAATGGAAGTCAATATGAGTTTCCTAATGAAAATAAACATTATTTAAACTGGAACCAAAATCTACCTGGTAGTTTTAAAATCTATCAGAAGATGGCGCTTCACTAAGATCGATCAAACAAAATTTTCCACTTACTTATATTATATTAGTATAGATTTTCTTTATAAGATTAAGAACCTTATAGAGAAGGATTACCTATCAGAAGACTTACAGGCGAATGTGTTGGAAGGACATGTAAGTGATCACTACCGCCCATGAGCATTCACTACACGTGCATGCTGTGTATGAGTGCTCATGGGCGGCGGTGGTCACCTTACACCAGACAACGCCGACAGCAAGATTAGTTCTAAATGTCGATATTAGTATTTATTTATAATTATAAGTTACATAAGTTACATATAGTTACATTAAATTAAATAATCTGCATTGATAGTGTTTATAAATAGTATTTTGATTTTTAATTGTAGGTTAGTTCTATTGCATCAAAAAATTATAAACCTTCACTTAGCTGTAAAATTTAGTTTTACATTCGGCTTATAATTATCAAAAAATATTAATTATGTAAATGTAAATGACGTTCTAAAAGCGCCTCGAAAGAGGCCAATTTGGAAAAAAAACATTTTGACTTTGACTTTCAATGAATGAAGATGCAATACACATAAATATTTTTCAAATTGTAAAAGTCTTCAGAAAGCAAAAGCATTTTCACTTTAAATTCCAGAATTAGATTACAATGCTTAGAAGCTTCAGTCGAGAATCACAAGCCCCTCTGATAACGTTCCCGGCTTGACGCAAATTGAGTTTGGGTCAAACAAGTCGTTAGGAACGAGACGATTTGTCTTCATCTGTTTCGCTGTAGATTGCCGAGGCTATGTACGAAATTGGAGGCAAAAACTTTGATTACTTTCATCCATTCGGATCAAAGAGTACGTAACATAATAGTTTTTATTGGTAACAAAGGAACAGGGCTTAATTGAAAAGGTTATTTAATCAGCTTCAAAATGTGCAAATATTATAAAAATCTATTCAAAAGATGTTTGGCTATCAAACCTATTTGATATAGAATTTAAATATACATATATTATGGTTCAATTTTGTGATAATTTTCTTATAAGTTAACTACATATTTTAATATCGTTAAGATAATATTTGTATTTTACTTTTTGTGTACTATGTTCAAAAGGACTCTGAATCGTCTTTGGAATTCGAAGATTTAGTAGAAATGGGATTGAGGAACCATGCCAACCAACAGAAACCAAGACCGACTCAAATTCCTTTTGAAACAATTCCACCCTTTCGTTATTTGACGAGGAAATGATATTAATGATCATTTCTGTTTGTTGTCAGGTTCCGAAGTCCCATTCGAGGGTGGCGCCGAGGCACAGCGTTAACAAATGTACACTGGAATTATCAACGAAGTTATTTATACACAATCTTATATATCCGATATGCTGTTAAGCAAGGTACTTTTCTGAGGGTAAATAAAAAGTACCAAGATGGCGGAAGAAGGGCCGCAAACGATCTGGCAAAAGATCGACAGCTCCGTTATCCCATTCATCAATCTAGAAGTCAGGGAAGTCAGGGAGATACTATGGGAGAAGATACAGGAACCGACGTCGCAGAGGAAGATCATCCTAGTTATAGTGTCGATAGCCCTGCTGTTAGATAACATGTTGTATATGGTGATAGTCCCCATCATACCTGACTATTTGCGATACATCGGCGCTTGGGGAGAAGCAGGCTACGACCATGTAGTTACTCTAGCACCAATCATAGAGGGTAACCGAACAATTATACCAACGAAAATAATTCCTGCCTCACACGAGGGCCAGGACTCGGCGACGGGAGTGCTCTTCGCCTCTAAAGCTATAGTACAACTTATGATTAATCCTTTCTCCGGTGCCTTAATCGATCGCATTGGGTACGACATACCCATGATGATCGGACTAATCATTATGTTTCTCTCGACCTCAATCTTTGCTTGTGGAAGGAGTTATGGCATGTTATTCTTCGCTAGAAGTCTTCAAGGTGTTGGCTCAGCGTTTGCTGATACTTCTGGCTTAGCTATGATCGCGGACAGATTTACAGAGGAGTCAGAACGTTCTAAGGCTCTTGGCATTGCGTTGGCATTTATTAGTTTTGGATGTCTAGTCGCCCCGCCATTCGGAGGTGCATTGTACCAATTTGCAGGAAAAGAGGTCCCATTTCTAATACTTGCCTTGATATCGTTGTTGGATGGATTTATGTTGCTCCTTGTTATGAAACCTTTGAAAACTCAAATGAAGGAAGCTCAACAGCCAAAACCAAGTGGTACACCGATCTGGAAACTTTTGATGGATCCTTACATCGCTGTGTGTGCTGGAGCACTCATGATGTCCAACGTTGCTTTAGCTTTCTTGGAACCGACAATATCTTTCTGGATGGAAGATAATTTAACAAAAGATAATTGGAAAATAGGAATGATATGGCTCCCGGCGTTTTTCCCTCACGTTTTAGGCGTTGTCATAACAGTAAAAATGGCGAAGCAGTATCCTCAACATCAGTGGCTTATGGCGGCGGGTGGATTGGCATTAGAAGGACTATGCTGTTTCATAATACCCTTTGCTAGCTCGTACAAAATGCTCATGATACCGATCTGTGGAATATGTTTTGGGATTGCTTTGATTGATACAGCATTACTCCCAACACTTGGGTATTTAGTGGACGTGAGGTACGTGTCAGTGTATGGAAGTATCTACGCGATTGCTGATATATCTTACTCATTCGCTTATGCCGTTGGACCGATAATCGCCGGCGAGGTGGTTGAAATGATCGGCTTTACTGCTCTAAATCTTTTCATTGCATTTAGCAATCTTCTGTACGCTCCTGTGTTAATGTACCTAAGACATATCTACGATTTCAAGCCGTTTGAGAACGAGGCGAACATACTTATGGCTGATCCTCCAGATAAAGAGTACCAAACTTATAGCATGCAGGATCAGCGGCCAGTGAACGGGGAGTACAAGAATCATTTAGAATACTCCAACGTTCAAGGGCAAGACACGTCAGTACAAGAATCAAATGTGGATAGCTCTAGGGGCGACTATCAACAGGGCTATCAGAATTATTCGCAAGGATATGAGCAGCAAGGGTTCCAGCAGGAGGCGTACAGCCAACCGAGGCAGTTGCCAGCGCAGCCCCAGCCCGTAGCCAGCAACCCCTTCCGAGCGGCGACAGCGGCGTCCCCGGCCCCTCCCCCCGCACCAGCACCGACCCCCAACCCCGTTCGGAACCCCTTCCGACAAGGCTTTTAGAGCTATTTAGTGTTGTTGTGTACATTTCTAAATTTACTTGTTGTATAATTATAAATGTCTTATAGTAAACTTCGATCACTGAGTCGCTTACCGTCTGCGACACGTTTAGCGTCAGACTTTATATCCATTTGATCTAGCCGTGCTTAATGTCGTAGCTTTTTGACCTGCTCATGAAATGACATCTCGGTGAGAATTGAAAATAGCTACTACTTGTAGTTTCTTGTACGAAGGCAACGAGTCAATGGGATGCCATTTTATATGCAGACGTGTTTCTTGTTAATATTGTTCATACTGTTGGATGTTTCGACATATGTTCTCACAGAGAAATTAAACTATTGTATTAACATTTATATTCGAACGAGATTTCATAAAATTTAAAAAGTCTTTTACATTTATATTATCACAAAAACGTTTATAGTTGTCGGCAAATATATTGCACAGAGTGATCTTACATATTTCAGATTTAATGTACAATGTATTTGCGGGGAACTATATTTTATAATAATGTAAAATTATATGGTATTTTATTAGGTATTTGTACCTAAACGATAACACGCACGATTTTAGAATAACTATGTATCACTGTAATTCATGTAAGGGCCTAATATCGATGTATTTTAGATAAGGCACTTACTGAAAGGAAAAATAATCCAGGAAATATTTTGTTGTGTTTACGAAAACATGAGAATTTGAAAATACGTTACGTTTTCGTAGATGGAATACTTAATAAAAAGTAAAGACATTGTAAGAAATACAATAAAATGTTTTCACAATAAAATATTTCGTGGATAAAATCTTAACACACAAAAACACATTCCGATAAACCGTCTTAACTTGCATATCGAGTTTTCTACGTAAATTAACGATATTACTCCGTACTAGAATCTAACATATTCCTACGCTTTCAGCAATATTAGAGTAAGTTTAATATCAATTATGTATATCAATTAATTATTAGAATAGTCCTCAACTTGTGATAGAAGTTGCAACCAAGGTAACAAAACATATCAGAATCTTTTGATTCACTTTAGCGTAAGATAAATATTGTTAGTGATATTTTTGTGTGTGTATAGTAGCTAGTAGATATGTATATTTGTGGAAATACGTCAAATATTTTATTCATTGGATTCAGTGAGGTCTATCAGTAATTTATATAGTAACTTCTTTAATGCAGAATTGAATTATTAATTCACGATTCGAACTGCATTTCAAATTATACGTTTTTTAATCGCAATTTATAAGTATTTAACAAAATTATTATAGTTATCTTAACTTGTACAAGAAGTGACGTGCCCAATTGTCAATTGAGTGTAAAGATTAAAATTGTTTGATGTGGATATATTTATTAAATATAGTGTTGTAACATGCAATGTCCAATTTATAATTCCGACCGCTAAAGTTTTATTTAGAATCGAAACATTTATTTATTAAAATTTGAATAATTTTCACGTTTCCTTTGAATAATTGAATGAAAGTGAATAATGTCTAGAGGATTACAAATAGCCTGCAAAGTACAATAGGTTTTGTAGTCGAGTGCACAAAATATTGCGCACAATTCTAAAAGTTAATGCAAGAGACGTCGTTAAATTTTATCTGCTTGGATATGAAAGCCTTTGTGTTTACTAATATTATTGTTAGTTAGGGTAAGGTCGGTGATCTGTTGTAAGATAAGGTCAATTTTCGTGTCAAATTCTCCCGAAATTCAATTAATAAGTAGTGTTATCAGCGCTGATATTATATGCTTATTGTTAAATGTGAGTGAATTTTTGTAATATTATTATTTAAAAATGTTTATAGCGATCCAGAATAATGGAGAGATTACATCGTTACTCAAAAAGTTTGCCATACGTTTTATGCTTGTCTATCCCGTTGTAAAAGACAAAATAGTTGTAAACATGCCATTACAAACTTTAAAGGCCTTACCAGGTCTCAATGGAAATTAAAAGTTATGGACTTAAATTAAAATTGCATATATGAATACATATCAAAATTTGCAATAAGAATCATTCAGAAAATGCATTTTTAAATGAAAATATCATTAAAATTCATTCATTTGGAATATAACGCTGAATGTATCACTAAGTGTTAGTGGTTTTGTCTAATTTATCGTAGCAATAATGTAACCAGCTATATCGAATACATATCATTAGTATAAGTTATACAATTTATTATATTTAATATACATTAGTATGTGTTTAGGGGTTACGCACACATAGTGTTTTAGGATAAGATTGGGCTGACACCATTTATTTTTACAATATTTTATACTAATTATTGACGAAAATTAATTATTAACATTTATATCAATTTTAAGAAAAATCACAAACATATCAAATGAAAACTATGAACTTTACCCAAATTCCATATTTATTATTTTTATTAAATTCTTATAATATTGAAATGTGATCAGCTCATTTAAATTCAATTATATGAACTTTACGATTTTCATATATTTCTATACGCACATTAGTTACTTTCAGAATGTTTACTTTTTGTTATGTCGGCTAGTTTACGTCTATTCTATTCGAAACCTAACTGCAAACTAACTGAGCAAAAGCTCTAACACTTAAAATGGAATAATAAGAAAGAAATACGAACGTGTATGTTTTATCAAGAACGAAATATGGGTTAATTAAGTCAATCTCAATTAAATTTACTATTACTCTTTATGTAAAATTTAATACTTTAATAAGTTTATATTTTGAAAAAGAAACAAATCTGCTCATAGAACATTCCTTTCTTCATTTTTCATTATATTTTATCAATTCTCTAATTCAATCTGAAAAATATCTCATACATCTAATTTTACGGGTATTTATGGATGGTGGTGATCCCTTTATTAGGTGACCGTTATAAAAAATGAGATGATAAATTTATAATGGGTGCCGATAGCCTAAACCCGGATGGACGATGGAGAAAGAAGGATCCTCGACTAGTCCGAACCATGACCGGCCGTCAGGCCTTGAGGATTGATATTTGGAAGTAATATATCCTAAGCGGCGAAAACATTTCAACATCGCGATTTAGGAATTGTGACGTCAACATGACGCCAAATCTACTCATCGATTTTACAGTTCAGAATAGAATTGTGCTTATTTATGTATTATATTTGCTTTTAGGCAATAGTTTGCAGTTCGTGTTTCTGACCTAGATCAAACCCGTCCGTTAGTTCTATGTCTATCTATAAATTCATCCTTTTATTTTCCATCATAACTCTTCTAACCTCATTTTAAAAATATAATCACTTTTACAATTTTTCCTTACCTTTTAGAACTATTCTTTTCACTCACAATAAGTCTTTAATATTCAAATAATTCTTCTTTAATAATTAAATAATTATTAGATTATTTTGGACGATTTATGTAATCATTAAACGAGTAGAACCTTTATTACTAAAAAAAAAACTGAAGATATTTATTTGCTAGATACATGATATTTATTTAAGTTTACTTTCCTTCAATACTTATATTTTATTTTGTGCCATATCAAATTATTCCCATAATTATAAATTAATCTAATTAATTTTAAGTAAGACGTGTACATATAGAAAAAAGCCCACACAGAAGTGAGTGATATGAAATGAAGTTTTTTTCTCTTTTCCTCTCTTGCTATCTCTGTCAAACGCAAGACACTCTCAAACTTTCTATAACATATCCCAAATTTCAATTTTCATTCTTAAAACTATAACTAAAGCTATTATCTGTCTAACTATTGTATTCAAAAAAACTATTTCTGCTTACTAAATATGTAGATGTAAAAATTAGTTATTTAATATGTTATAACTGTATTTTGAGGCAGGCGTGGATCCTGGTTAACTTCAGATGAGGGTCTGTACGGAAATTTTGGGATATTAATGAAATTTGCGGGGAATTGGGAAATGTAACGTTGTTATAGTCATCGTGGAACCCCAGTAGGATGTGGGTACAATATGCCACGATTATGTTGTTCTGATTTTCAGTTAATTACGTCATTTTAAAGTTATTAAGGACGTTCAACTGACTGTCAAAAGTCTCTTACCATAACAATTATCGTGTATTTAATATAAATTTATATAATAATATATACAGTAAAGGACATATTATGTCTTAAGCTTTCAAATCTCAATATAATGAAATTAATTAAATGGTGAATTTCAAAATTCATCATCATTCAATTAAATACACAAATTTATTATAAGTAGTAAAATTTAATTATGAAGTTGTCATACCTGAAAACGAATTATTTTTTGCTTATTAATCAACATATGTTTTTTTTAATAATGAAAATAAAGTCCGTTGACAACCGAGAAAATAGGTTCAAAACAAAATAAAATGGTACAAAATAATTTTTCTTTACGTATTAATATATAAATATAAAGTAGTCCTAAAAATAAGTATCATTAGTCTTAAATATAATTATTACTTTTTAAAATGCATGCGATCTGATATTGTTAAATGTATATTTTATAGCTAACATCTCTTAAAGATAATCACATAGTTTATTCTTAAAATGCTTCTAAAGCAATATATTAGTAGGAACTATTTAAGCGTGTAAATAATATGATAAACTGTCTTAAATACTGTTAAAGGTGAATCTATAAAACACTTTACTTTTCTTAGAATTTTTGTTATACGAGAATATAATTCAGATTCAAATTAAAAAAAGTTCAAACACAGTTTTTTTTTAAATCGTTGCAATTTAAAGTACAATTGTTATTTATTCAGTTTCATATGTGTTTTAACTAAATACACAATCCACTTAAAATTACTACTAATTAAAATAATTATAATTATGCTATACTCTATAACTAAAACGTATATTATAGTTGTATGTGTGTAGGATAAAAACTATTAACTGACATTTTATTTCTAAGTATAAAGTTATATTAATAAAATTATTGCGCGTATTCATAAGATCAAATTCTCATATTATCAACTTTTCATAATCAAAATATCATAAAATATTTTAAATACCTCGTTCGCATTTATTCTGTAAATATTTTATATTTTATTAATCAAATATAATCTATAAGTATGTTTCCACATAGACAAAGCGTAGAAAACACTATAGATTTGCTTGGCATTATAAAATGCGTGAGAATACTATATAATATAATAATAAATATATTATAGGTAGTACTATCTAATATGAGATTGAGGGGTGTTTTTAGTTTCGTGGACAATATCTTAATAGCATGTTTAAAATACAACTAAAAATGAAAAGCTTTCAGCCATGTTACGATGTATGTGGCTGAAAGAAAAATGGAGAACAGGAACTAAATTGTATATGTATTAAATATGAATATTTATAAAAAACGATTAAGAAAAAATTTCAGAGAGCAACTACGACCGTGGTTAATGTCAGCTAGCTTAGAAAATGAGGTTTTTTGTCGCGAGTTAGTGTAGAAGAAGCATAATTTAGATTTTTATTAGCTTACAACATCTAAAGACACGTATTTTTACGTAATATCAAAGTATTGTGCACTAAATTAAAAATAAAGTATATAGGTACGAAGTTAATGTTTGTAATCGAGTATAAATATTTGAATATTTATTTAATTTCGTTGACGTATCGATATTATATCTCATTGTAAAATAAATGATATTTAAACGTAGCTGTCTAGTCATTAAATTATAATTAGATCTTTCTAGAATCAGTAATAGCTGTATAATAAGTAGATATATTTTATTTTTTAAACTTCTAGTAGCAGATTCAATGTTTTTCGGCTAAAGCTTGTAATTTTCGCTGGCTAATAATTACATTGAATAAGCGTGTATTTAGCCGTTTGGAAGTGAAGTAAAATATGTTGAGAACCACTTGCATATTTCAATGGCCTTTATGAAATTAATTGTTCTCGTTTATTGATAACAAAGTTATAATGTTTATAGTACTGTTTCCTTTGAAATTATCCCCGATATTTTATGAAAAGTTTTCTTTTGTTAAAGTTAATTGTTATCAAAATGTAATGAATTTTTTAATAAAGAATGTCCAGTGGTTCTCAACACGGCGGTAGGTTGTATTTCTTAGTGTTAGAGGAATAAATAACCGAATATTATAAATCTATATTATAGTTGTATGTAATGTGGTCAAATTTAATTCAGTGATCGAATAAACTTGTTACACCAACGTATTGTTTTACTACACGTCACTTCTGATGTTATACCTGCTAAAACTTAAAATTAATACAGCCCCAGATCTAAATTAGACAGGACAAAACTAAAAATAACCCACCCGCTACCACCGTCTTTTTTATGTCAGCTAAGAGAAGTTATAGAAGCCTGGTTTACTTACCTCTAACTAGTATAATATTATATTATCTGTGCCTCTAAATAAACTTTGACCCATCCCACGCCCCGTACTTCACTTTACTACGCATTGTAAATATTCTACTATCCAATGCGCCAATCAAGCACTTTTAACTTTACATAAATATTATGGATGAAAATGTCCTTGGAGTGCCCTTAGAATAAATTGAAAGTTTTGGCATAATTTCATTGTTACAGAAGAAGTTGTAATGTATGCTAAACCCTGTCGGATTCCCTTTCTCCTGCACCCTTCGAAACTTTTCCACTTAACTTCATGAATTCGATATTTTTATGAAAGGTAAAAACCCTGCAGTGGGAAATTTTGAAGAGCAAATAGTATGGGATATAATTTACGTCATATTTTGTTTGAGACAACTTGAAATGGTACAGTTCTACTATTTTACTAATATACTATACTAATATTGAAATTATATAAAGAGGAAATATTTGTTTGCTTGTATTGAACAGGCTCTGAAACTACAAATTAAAATTAAATTTTAATTAATATTCAAAACATGAGGTGTTACAACTATTCGGTATAGCATTGAAGACGTGATCAACTCTATATTTCAAATGAAAATATAAGTTATCGAGCTAATATTAACATTCAAATAATATATTCAGAATCAGGCTATCCACTCGAAAAATAACTCCGTCAAAAGCTATGCAAATCAACCAATTAGGAAGCAGATCGATCTGCACATTATCACGGAAGAATTAACTTTATTTCCTGAGCATTACGGTTAAATTACCCTTGTATTCGCGCATGACGAAACAGAAATTGCATGTCATTGAAAAATAAATTGTAATTCGCTGTGTATAAGTACATTTTGCTTTGCTATGTTAATTTAAATAGTTGTCAAATAAAATTGGATGTTCCTGCCAGTGTTTTAGAATTTAAATTTAAATGCGGGTGGTTGGGACAAAGTTTTAGCAATTAGTCAAATTAGGGAATGAATGTTTGAACGAGTCTGCGTTTGTTCCAAAGGCTGGAACGACTGCAAGTTGAAGGTAAATAATGTCATTATGGAAGCCGAACTAATATAAAATGATATTACCTTCTACTTTATAAAGATATTCATTTTATGCCATGTCATATTTACTGCTAACATTTTCATATCAGTCGTGACGTTTTTTTCCAAATAATTGTATATTTCTAAAACAATAAAAGATCTGTTTATTCAAATGAATAATTTGATGAACCAAAGGTAATTGAATTTCATAAGTACTACGTGAGTTGAAATAGTATTTTCTATATTTGATTTGTTGTAAATTTCAAGTAAATTGTCTCGTAAAGTTGTCTTGTCTCGTTTATAAAGTTTAATGTTGATATTGCCTTTTTATTTGCATGTAAATTGTTTCCACCCTGAGTTACAATTTAGGTTATTTTATAGCCTGTGGAAGATCTGAAAAATTATAACAACTAGTTGTTTTGCGCGGTTTGGCTCCCGCAGCATACTGTTATATTATAGTCTATACTCTATAGCCTGTCACTCTGTGAAGATGCAGAATTCTAATAGTGAAAGAATTCTTGAAATCAGTTCAGTTATTTTTGTATGAGAATTTTACTAACACACAAATTTTCCTGTTTATATTTGTGTTTAAATAAACATTTACTTAAACATTTTCTATTAGTCAATGTCATGTTTTGTCAATACTTTATTGATCAATGGGATCACGGTCCTCCGCAAACAAGCACATCCCCCGGCGCCTCTCGATCCTCTTGACTGGAGTGCTAGTCCTCCACGTGTTTGTTCTCTTAGTTAAATTATACCAAGATATAAAGGGAGGTTTTGTGTCTTTGCTTATGGGTGATATTGTTGTTTTTCTATTCTATATTGAATTTGTTTTCTTTATTTAAAAGGTTACGTTTAACCGAAATATTAAATAGTTTGATTATTACTACATATTATGGTCTTTTTACAGAGTGTTTTTAGCGAGTGAAACTGCGGGCGGAAAGCTCGTATATAATAATGAAAATATTTCAATATTTTGTGGACACAACCCAATGAAAAAATTATCACCCTGACATAAACATAAGAAAGAAAATTTAACTTAATGAAAACTTTCATTTTCGGAATAATAGAAAACTGCGTTCAAAGATTTCTCTAAGCCACCACAAGACAATTCTAATATCATTTAATATTACATTACAATAACTTTCCTTAGCTTGTTCTACCAAAAAGTCTTTTGACCTCTCTTCCCTACAAAACCTACTCCATAAACGATCATTATAAAAAAAACTCAACGGAAAGTACTTTAATTGCTTCATTCGACATGATTCTCAACAAATACAAATCCTTCGTCCTCAGAGGGAAGGGAAGCGAGGCATGAAAATTTAACAAGCGCCGGCCCTCCGAAACGTGGCCTTAATACCAATTTATTTTGAGCTGGACGGGCTCTATGGTATCAGAAATGTTTTAAAGTGTTCAATTTTAGAATTTAGTCCTACCTCCTACTTTTGTTGCAAATGAAAAGTTTGTATGTTTAGATGTTTGTTATCAAACACGCCGCAACTACTGAAAGTATTATGATGATATTTGGTATATGGATAGGTTGTAAGCTGGATTAAGTGATTGCCTAACTTTTAATTCCGTAATTGCCAGAAGATCAGAAGTGCGGGTGAAATCGCGGGACGTGGCTAGTATAGAATAGAGATCCGATATACAATCAATTTCATAAGATAAAGCTGAAGAGTTTGTTTGTTTGATTGCGCTACTCTCAGGAAATATTATTGGTCTGGTTTGAAAAGTCTTTTTGAGTAAGACCAACGATCCAATCGAGGCTATATAATATTATGTTACGGAAACGAAGCCGGGTTGAACAATTAGTTTTGAATATACAGGAATAATTCTCGTTTCATATATTAATAATTATAATTTAAATTTAATTATTATTATAAATTATTACATGACAATTGTTTAATGAAATGAAAATTTTGTTCATTTAGGAACAAATATTGCTTGTTTTTCTTTACTTCTTATACTTATCGTTATAAAATAGTAATGTTTATTATATTGGCATTTTTCCTCTTTACAAGAGGACAAGGCTCTTCAGTAAAGTATAAACATGAAGGACATAATATAAGCCCCGTAGAGTGAGAACTCGTAGCATGTGTCTACGCCGTAGATCCTGTTACAAGTGTCGTGAAGTGTTGTATTGGTAAATAAAAAATATTAATGATGTTCTAAAAGCACATTGAAGGAGGCAAAATTTAGACTTTGACTATTTCGACTGGTGAAATTGTTATGAGAGTACAGTTTAACTAATTTAAATTTTCTTTTAAATTGTGTTACGATTGACGAAAAATTATTTGGAAAAAATAATCCTTTAATAATATTTGGATATTTCTCGACATTTTTCTTTTGTCCCCAAGAGCTATTCGTTCTCACTCGAATTAGGAATCGAAGTGATTCATTCTGATTAGTGACTAATAACGGACGAAGCTAAATCGATCTTGTGGGACGACAATTCTTTTCAATTCGTCATTTAAATCAGAGCTGTCAAATTGAAATTAATTCTTGTCCAATCATTTATTATCAAGGGAGTCCGTCACTACCTAACATAACAAAGTCGCTTCCCTTTGTCTGTCCGAATATATGCTAAGACCTTTAAAACTACCTAACGGAATTAGATGCGTTCTTTTAGTATATATATTCTAGAGGAAGGTTTGTATGTATATAACATGTATGATATAGTAAGTGCGAAGGGGATAAGTGCGGGCCGGGCGCAAGTTTTAAAAATATGACTTTTGCGTTACGTTACCGCTGATGTGTGATGCTTTTGATCAAATATCTGTAATGTATTTAAGTTTATTTATTTTTTACATGTGGGTCCACGTATTTCTTCCATAGTTAAACTTTGTCATTTAGTTCTTAAAGCGACTACTATTACATGCAGGAATAAGGTCCACGTCTCCAGTAATCCGACACGTTACGGCACCATCAGGTCGCGTGTGGAGGTGTCATTAATTCACCTGTGAGGAAACTTTGAGTGCTCCAGATTACAGGCTTTGCTTGTTATCGATGTGACGCTTTATTACAAGAATATTATAGCTGGTATACTCTACAAGTAAAAGCAAGAAAAAATACAAGTATGTGATGATAACAGTAGATGTTGATGACTTGATAAATAATTTTTAACGAATTTGACAAACTCAAAAAATATACATTTTATCTCATATAAATTAAATGTCTGTTTTAACTTATCAAAGATTACTTTACTACATACCATCCTTAACTATTTAATACTGTTTTACTCACATATACATATAAGGGGTGAATGAATGAAAAATTGGTTCTTGGTATTAATTACTCGATTATCGTTACCTTATTTAAAGTCTATGTTTATTTTCTAAATCGACCTCTTTCAAGGCGGTTTTAAAACGTCATTCCATAATGAAAATGTTTATTTTCCATAATGAATATGTTTATGTTTATAGCCAAAGCAAATATGTGTTTTTTCTCTGTGTGTCAAATACATGAATTGAAACATTGTTGTATAGTGGATATTTTACATAGGATAATAGAATTTCTAGTTGTCCGTATCAAGTTCTCTCCCATTTTTCTATTCAACATAGCAATACGAAATATATTCTAATTTTCTGTCGTTCCCAAGCTATTCATATAGTGTAAGCATCAGCAAACATTTACACCATTTCTATTTCCCAATTCGTATATCGTCAGCACTTTACACAGAACTACAGAATTTGGTCGGAGTGTTTCGGCGAGCACGCGTTACACCTGGCGATCAATATTGCACCTGCGTACCCCGCCCGCCGCCCGCCGCCCGCCCGAGCCACGTTACACTCCAATTTTGTTTCATTACTTACGAATATGCCAATTCATGACATTACTTATTTAAAAGTAAAATATCTCTGAATTTAGTATAATCTTGTGTTTGTTTTCATACCAAAAGACAAGAGGGCACTGTAAGTTAATTTTGCAAGAATCCGAACCAGTTTTCCAAATACCATCTTCGGGGAAATAAATGGAGGTAGACACACAATTTTTGAAACACTCATGAAGACAACTGCCATCTCAGTCTCCCGTGACCACGCTCGCTGTAAAGTGCTCGAAACGTCGGGTTAAATAATAATGTAAAATAATGTATAATAAACCGCGTTTAAAATCCTTTAAAAAGTATTTTATTTAAAATCTTTGAATTTAATTTATGAATCCTAATAGGATCTGAATGACCTACTAGCTGATCGGTGCTACTTTGTTCCCGTAGCATAATGTTACATATATAGCCTATGTTCCTCTTGGATAATGTAGCTTTCGAATGGTGAAAGAAAGTCTATTCATTACACACAAATAATCAAAGTTTTTTTCTTGATAATGTTTTTTTATTTATTTATTAACATCTTGAACATACTACCATTATACCAGATAAATACAATACAATGCGATAGATGTTTTTTTAACAAAAACAATATATATACTTCGAAGCGACCTCGAAAAATAATTTTAAATGTAAGTGCATTAAATCTTTAGAAAAATATACTTATTTTAAAGGGTAAAATATATTTAAATTAATCCACGAATCTAAAGATTTACATGACCTCCTCTTGTCATTTATGTTATATATAAGGTTTGTATATTTAGAGCATAGGGCTTATAGACTTGGCGTATAGCTGTGCCTCTCGGTTTCACCCTGAAGAATTCACAAGAAAAAAAATTCATACAATAATTAATTTTTTTCGAAAATTAAATTTCATTCGTTATACCTTTTATTCAGTCGTTATTGAATTGAAAATTTTTACAAATCTATTGAATAAATCATATCCAGACCAATTATTTTGGTTGAGAAATTGGGGTTCCAGTTATTCTTTGTATTTCCTTTTCAATAATTATTAAATACATTATTTATTGTATATCTTAAAGATTTAACAGTTTCCATACTAATTAATTAGTAACTTCAATTTTAAAAACAGAATTTTAAACATATATATAATATATTGGTTGTACAGAAAGTCGATTAACATTTTTGGACAAATTTTCTTTAGGAGGATAACAGCGCCTCCTAGAGGCAAAATGTGACATTAGTAATAAGCGGTAGAGAAGAGAAGCGAATGCCCAAAAAAGTAACATTTCCATGCCTGTGTCCTGGATACTCTTTACAACTATATCTCTGCAAAATTGGATTGGATTAGTAGTAGATGAAGCGTAAAGACTACTTACTTTTGGTTTTAATCTTATTTGAGATGTTCTTTCTGTAAATTTCTTACTCAACGTTTATTTATACTAATATTATAAAGAGCAACGATTTGATTTTTTGTTTGTTCCTACATTCTGATGAACCTCGACTATATAACATTATACTAGGAAAGCGAGGCTTCGAACGGCTAGTTAAATAACTCCTTTATTTATCTATAAGTAAGTCAGTAGTCCCATACACAGTTCCAATATTGTAGAACGAAGGTGTCTGTTACTAAACAAACAGCGGGGAGAGTCCCCGTGGGAACTGACACGTGGGGACATGGGG
>LQNK01000362.1:43486-61572 GCA_001586405.1 Phoebis sennae | reverse complement strand
AAATGGTTCAAGCATGTCTATTTGTTACAGGATGGGGCGAGTCCCTCCTCTCGCTGCCGAAGAAATGGCTGAGCACGCAGATGTCCGGCACCGAGGACGACGAGTTTCAAGTGAGTGCCGATTTATATCGATTGCTGCAGCGTATTCTCACATTTATTTTTTTTATACTGTTATAAACTAATAGAGGGGCTTTGTATTATAACCAATACTCCTTTCCAACGTCCAGAGATGCTATTTTAGGCACTAAATAAAACTGTCCCCTTCTCATGTTTTAGTGTATTATACCTTTTGGTTCATTATTCGAGCATAGTAACAGCCTAAAGCTAACGTACAATACTGCCGATTCTGTAGCGACGCCAATCTTTTACACCATTTGCCATCACTACTTTTTATCGTCTACCTTCACAGTAATTTTATGATAAGTACGACTTACAGTATAATTATGACAAATGTAACAGAAATATACTGAGATTCTCTACAACTGGTCAATTATAGAACTAGTCAGTTAACAACAAATCACAGCTAGTCATAACGACTATTAGCAAAGTGAGGGTAGTTGGCTCGTGACGTCAATAAGACGTTTGAGCACGAGGCACTTGGAGTTAAAATATTTGGCCGCAATCAACGTCCGATACAAATCTGAAAGTAAATATCATTTTATTGATTTATTGAAAGAAAACAAGAACAAGTCGCATGAAATATGTCACAATTGCAAGCCGAACTGTGGTATGATAAATGTATTGGAAGGAATGGAAAATAAATTGCTAGGATTTATAAGAAGTGAATGTGAATTTGCATTCTTATGATAGGGGATGGCAACGTTCAAAGAACTGAAAACTTTTATCAACTGATTAACTCGATACGCATAACAAAATATTAAACATACAAATATAATTGTCTGTTTTACAACATATATGTTATATGAGGCAATTTTGATTGAAACTCATAAATATGGGTTTAACATGGATTCAAATTATGACCTAACATGAAATCTTTTCATTATATACCCGTAAAATCAATTATTTTGAAATGAAAAATATTATTATAAACCTGTGTAAATTTATACAATCTATGGACGTATACACAGACAACTCGGAATAAACAAAAATTTAATACAGCATTAGAGATATCGGACGAAAATCTAAATATTACTAATCAGGTCCCAAAAATATCCGTTTGCGGAGAAGATTTAGAATTTGTATTAGAACCTCGTAGTCTGGGTTTCTAATTGGATCCAAACCTGCGCTTTGAAAAGTATGTGGGAGATAGCGTAAAAATGGTTTGGCTAAAGGTTTTATTAAACATCCATATATATGTGTGCTATAATATGATTATGGCATAATAAACTATTTTGTAATGAGATTGCTTATAATAAACTTGTGTACACCTCCATATTTATTAAATCATTACATTAAATCTAAACGACCGTGAATACCATGAATAAATACAAAAATAAAATTAAACACTGAAAATTTGCGCTGCAGCGCCACGTGCGTTGCAGTTTTGTGCTGACGGCAAGTCGTTTTTGGCGTCATGTTACGGAAAAGTGAAAATAAAAATGTACCTACGTGTTTTTATGCATGTATGGTGCCAAATAAAGGATTTATTAGAATTAAATATTCTACAATATATTTCATTTATTTACTTAATACTTTCATTACTTTTCCAAACCTTACAATTATCTGTATTTTTTCAAAACTTATTAACTCAGCGCACTTAATTAATCACCTTGACGCACACCAATTATTATCGTTAATTCACTAATGTACCAAATTACTTTAATCAAATAGTGTTGCAAGTGTCACATAATTATAAACAAGTTTGCATGTACTACAGATAAGCATAGTTCAAATAAAATTTTCTTTCAGTACATCCAAGTAGCCAAGCTGCCCGTGCCGGAGCTGCAGACGACCCTCGACACGTACCTGGACTTCGCGTCGGTGATCGCGACCCCGCAGCAGCTGGAGACCACGAGGGACCTGGCTAAGAAGTTTGCGGAGGACGTGGGGCCCAAGCTGCAGAATATCCTGCTGCAGCGGCAGAAGGAGAAGGTTAACTGGGTTAGTGGAAGTTGAATATGCTTTTGCCCTTATTATATATATTGTATATAGTTTTTATATAGTTTTTTCAAAGTCAAAGTCGATATGTTTATCTTCCAAATCGGCCTCTGTTAAAGCGCTTTTAGAACGTCATTTACATTTACGTTATTAATATGTTTTTTTTTTAATTTACCACCAATTCGAAAGGATGTCTCCGAGAAGAACCGGCTTGTACTTTAGTCCTCCACTTATTACATCTTAAATGATATTTCTGAACGTTTGACAGGCTTTGCCCAGTTTGCATTAGTTATAAGGATAACATATGAAATGATCTTAAATAAAGAAATACAAAATTACAAAGGGGAAGAAAAGCGTTAACAAGTTAAGTGCTAAAGTCAAATGGGACGGGCTGGAGCTAGAAGAACTTTATGTAATTAAAGTTGAACAAAATCTCTTAATAAATCACCTGTGATTTTTGCAAATACCTGTTAACTTTATATTTTTGACATATTTACTTCTTACGTCAAAAATACCAACAACATAATTTGAAAACAGTTTCAATCTCGTATTTGTATTTTCTTTCCAATGTAAACGCTGCAGATTGCTCCTTATTACATTACGTCAAACGATAAAAACGCTCGCAAATTTGAATTCACGGCGTTCCTCCGCTCCTTATCAGGCGAGAAACGAAGTTTCCCTTCAATAACTCAAAACAATTACATTACACCGTGTTTTCGCAAACAAAACAAAAATGCCAAACAATACGGAACATTGGTTAAAATGTGTTCAACATTTCTAAGAATATTTGCTATTTGGTTCCTATATCTCGTTTCGATATTCGCTGATAAAGCAAGAAATAGTGATAGTGATCCTTACTTGTCGAAAATACTTCGGACAATCGATGGAGCAAAAAGTGATGAGCATTTATATAATGTGACAGTACAGTTATTGAAAACTTTGTGTTTGTGTATGAACGAGTCAACGAGCAAACAAGCTTTCATCGAATACTCCAATTTGTTACAATCAAATGAAACATTCAATGATCAAAATTATAATCAAGATTTATTTAAGAAAATTTTTGATAGTGCGTGCTTTCAGCAACCCAAAGAAATTAACTTGGCGGATATTCATCATGAATCAAAGTACTATAATAAAGTAAATGAAGAACAAACTTTGTCAACGTACTTCAATGGTGACATAGAGAAAATACTGTATGAAACTTTGATAGAAAGCAAAAATTTACATGAATATTCTATCCACAAATACAGCCTTTTAAGACGAAAATCATTTCTAAAAGATAACCCTGAGCACGAAGTTATCGTCATTTTTACTCTTAAATCAAAAAATGAAGATCAAAATATGGTCGTAGATGATCTTGAATTAAGAGATCTTATTTACAGTAATGATTCAATTTCAATTGATGTAATTGATACAAAGTATGAAAAACCATTTCGAGAAAATGACAGCAACAAGATATCTAAATCCACAAATGAATGCAACCTTTACTCAATTTATAATTTTTTAGCATCCCATAATTTAAAAAATAAAACACACGTTTTTAAACTTCTAAGAAAATTAAATACAATTAAAATATATATGGATGTGAAAACGGATCAAATTCATGATGATGTGACGACCATTTGTTGTAACAAAAGTTCGCTTTTACAAACCTGTGTGAACCGAATACCAAAACCGATTGATCAAAGAAAAGTTATTAAAAAGAAAACCAATAAATATAAGGATACAGTTTTAAAAATAAAGACCTTAATACAAATATTTCATGACAAAGGCAGAATTAGCAATGAATACATGGGTTTTAATATGAATAATTGTAGTGAAATTGGAGACTTATCTAGTGATATAACTACGAATGATGATAGCTTAATACGAAATGTTTTGAGTTCGACTTCAACAATATCTCCAATTAGAGACACAAGAAAACCATTTTGGGATAACTTTTATGGTCTTTCTAATGTAGTTTCTAAAGATACTTTCATAGTCGAGACAATAGAAGTGGGAACTACGACAATACCTCCGGAGAAAAGTACTTATAGAACAATCTCAATTGATATTCCTAATACCAGAAAACTATTCAATAAAACAAATATGATTAAAACAATTATACCATTGAGTACCAAGATACCTTCCAGTGATTCCCATGAGAATAAATTATCAAGTAAAAATAATTATATGACGATCCCTTTTAACGTCGACACAAACAAGACTGATTATATATATACATTCACTCCGACCGTCAAAACCCATGTCATATCAATTATAACTGATACTGATAAAAATGAAAGTGTAACAAATTATAATAAAAATGTAACAGTGAATAATGATAATAATATAATGTTATACGGACGAACAAATGATACCGAAGATGAAAAATTATTTATTACACCCAAAGGCATATTTGACCAGAAAATATACGTGGAAGTGAGTAAAAACAATAATATTACAAGTACAACAAATGTAAGAGAAAACACAGACAATTCAATATTTTTTACTACAATTATTATACCACTAAGTAATACAAGTACTACAATTTTTCCTTTGCAATCCTCAAAATCAAGTAATTATTTGCAAAAAGATGAAAAATTATTAACATCATTACAAAATTATTTTAAAGTAACAAAAGAAATGGTAGTAACTCATAAAACTGAATTGAATAATTCATATGTTGATGTTCCACTTTTGACAATAGCAAGCCAAGATACGCCTAAGTCCACTGAGCATATATCAAATATATTAGAAAATACAATAGATTATCAAACTATTACAGAAAATAATTTGAAATATACTGGATACCATGTATCATCAAAAAATCCTATGCACGATAAAATGTTTACTCCTTGGAATATGGATGGATCCTTTACTTATTTTACTACCGAAAAAAGTTCAGAGATTTATTCAACCGTTAATAGATTAGCTAAAATCAGTACCACACAAAATAATGTCAATAAAAACAAAGGAAATAAAATGGAAGTGACGACTAATCTACCTTTTTCTAAAGAAATGGATAACCAAAATGAGAAATCCAAAAGTCGACTAGCTCATACAATAATATTTGAGGACTACGAAAACTTCACGGAAATAACAGATTTTCCTAAGAACTTGAAAATTAATTATACAAGTAGTTATATGACTGAAGACAAATTGAATGACAATCCGAAATATTTTTTAATAAAGGGAGATATGAACATTGATAAATTATCACAAGGGAACATAAAAATAAACTCATATATTCCGTCCAAAAATCTAAATTATGAGAACATCGTAAAAAAGAATATTATATTTACAGAAAGTCCTATTAATGGTTTAAACACCTTCATAATTAATGAAAATAGAAAGAGCGATAAAGATAATACAACTTCTCTGACTAATAAAAGTTTTACCAATGCTACTTTGCCAGAAAAATACTTCAGTGCTCAGACAGTTTTCAATTCACATAGGTATAATACTACTACTACTTCATTTAAAAAATATTTTACGGAGTCGCTAGATGCGAAAACCTACGTTCCAACTGAAATTATAGTCCCCGCCTTAGAAAATATTAACGCTGATAACATTTCTACGCACTATACTAATATGTATTCTAGGAATAGGGGACTGGCAATAGATCAAAACAAAGACAACAAGCCACCAACATTGAATACAACAGAGGTACATTTAAGTAATACCTCGAATTTACAAGGAGATTTAAAAATACCTGTAATTAATAATGAAAGCATTACTCATAACTGGTATAGCAACATAAGAACAGATGAATATAATATTGCAAATGAGACGATAATGAACGTTTTATTGAACACAAATAGCCACAGAAAAAATACATTAAATATCGATTTAATTACAGCTACCACGGAAACTATGTATTTTCCTACAAATGAAACATTGGCAAACCATAAAAATGATGATAATGATACAAACGGTGAAAATCAGCTGGCACGGCCCCATTATCTAAAACCTACCTCACATGATAAATTTAATTCAAGTGCAACTCAATCAATCTCAACTACAGAGGCTTTTTTCAGGAACATTGTTAATTCATACAAGAATATTACTAAAATTAAAAATGAAGCTATTACAACTCCATTTATTATACCAGTACAATTGACAATAACTTCGAAAAGTCACAAGAATACTTTGTTAAGTACAAATATCCTAAGCTCGATACGTAATGCTAATCATGATATCAAAGTGATAACGGAACCTTATTTTCAGAAGAATATGCCCTTACAAATTCAAGGTTCGACTGATAAATCAACGCAAATGAACATGCTCGATAAAGACTATCAAATAGCTTTGACTGAACCTAACTTCAAATTGAATAGCACATACAATGTAGTAATATTGGAAAATGCAATTCAAAGAAACTCAAAGCAACTTTTTCACAACAAAATACCCATATTTACAAGAAATCTCAGTCAATCTTCAGTATCTGACGACGCTAGTTTCATTTCTACTTCAAGTTTCATGGAGCTTAAAACATCTACATCTACACTTCCTAGAGAAAGCAAAGCATTTGATCATGTCAAAAACAAAATTTCAGATGTTAAAAAGTCACCTAAATTAGTAAACAGGGGCTTTTCTACTTTACGAGATTGGCATGTTTTAAATCCAACTTCTGATAATGATTTGTATGCGACGCGTTCTACTAATGAAGAAACTAATTTAAGAGACCAAAAAATTACCATAAAATATCCAACAAAATTACAAAGAGTCGACGAAAGTTACACAGTTAGTCAAAGCTGTAAAGTAACAAAGAACTTACCATTTACTACAAACATTCATGTAACTAGACCGAAACTCATAAAACGAAATATGACTAATGTAGATGAAAACATTTTAAATACAAGTTTAGTGTCAGTATCTCAAAGGGAAAGTTTAACGAAAGAAAAAACTCGAATTGCTACTCAGTACCGTATGGATAATAATACTCTATCACGTAATAAAGTCAATTTGCTAAAGAGTGATAAAATAAAATTAAAAACAACAGAAAACGTAGAGGAAAATTTAAGTAGCACAATAATTGTAATAACTACAAACCATAGCACTTCAAAATATCCAATAAAATCCAATAAAACTACCGTAGACAGGAACGTAACCACAAATAAACCATACATATTAAATACAAGCACAAATAGTTTTAATGAAGTTTTTCCAAAAATCAATGCTGCCCTACTTATTACTAAACCAAAAATCGTTACTGGAAGACAAGATGTTACAAATATGAATATTGGGAGAACTGAGATAAAATTAAAAAGAGAAAATAAAACCAATACAAATGACAACATTTTCAATGGAAGCTTAGTACCTTTACTGGAAAAGGATCAAACAAAAACTGTAACAAAACTTGCAAATTTAGAAGATAAGGAATCTTTTATAAATAATAAATTAGAAACGCTAACTTACAGTAAAAACAAAAAAGATAACTTAAAGACAAGTAGCAGTCAAAATAGAACTGTGAATACTGTTGTTCTACTCACTCCCAAACACGTCACTACACCACTGCCTAGAGAAAGAATAAGAAAAATTGTAGGAAACTCCAGCAAAAGTAAAACGAATCTTACAGAACCGAAACTTACAATTACCGATGAGAATGTTCAAAATGTACGTTCCTCGTCTTTAATTCATGCAGATCAGGTAAATAATGAAACTACTATTTATACAGAAAATTATCAAACGGAGAGCTATATTCATGGTAAAAATAAGCAAATTATGTTGCCACCGAATGAACCTGTAGATAAAAATATTACAAGCATTGCACCAATTATTGATCATGTAACTAAGAATCCAAAATTCATTAAAGACACCATCAAATCGAACGGAACTGAAAATAAATCATACGCAATTAAAGGGACAAGTTTACAAAGTACAAATACTACTAGTTTAAAACAAATCTTTTCAAGACCATATATTCTTTTAAGCACTGCAAAAGTGCCCAGTGTTGAAGAAGAAAGTTTATTAATTAAACGGAGGAATATAATTGTAAGCAAAACAAAATTAGTAAAAGAAAATATAAGCAACTCTTTATCTCAGTCAGAGCAAATTAGAAATGTAACTACGCTCGCAAATTTTACTGCAACTCCCCTTATACATGGAAACATTTACAACAATAAAATAAAGAACTTTACTGGTTTGAATAATAATAATAATATACAGAACACAACTAAGATTATAAGTGAAAATATTACAAATACTGTAATATCCTCGACTCGCGATCATGTCACTACAATACCTTCAATGTTTACAGAAGGACAAAATGGCACAACAAGTTTAATGTTTAATATTGGGATAATTAAAAATGAACCAAAAGTAAATAATATCGATACTGATGAAATTCTTATTAATGCAACATCAGTACCTTTACTTCAAAGAGATTACATGAAATATATAACGACTGTTGGTTCTTTAAAACGTACTAATTATCTTCATGATAATATTAATAGTCCTGAGGTTAAGGCAGCTCAAAATTATATCACTACAAATCTTCCAAAACTTATAAAAAGCACTACAAACTTGAAAATTAGTCCAAAGAAGTTATATTCGTTTGAAGGAAGATTAGCCCAATTGATTAAAACTACGAATAGTTTTAAAGATAATCCTCCAAGATCTACGAAGGTTACGTTTAACAATAATAGAGAAGCGAAAAATTTAATTAAAACGACCTTACCACCTGAATTTATATACACGGATGAAAATGAAATTGTAACTGATATATCGACCTCTACATTGAATGTGGCAAAAAGAAGACCTACTGTGGTAAAAGAAAAACGGTCAAAATTATTACATTACAATACAAAGCCTGACTTCAATAATACCGAATCATCTTCCAACAAGGATCATAAATTTGTTTTTTACAATTCAAATATTAATAAAACAACACCTATGCCAATATATAGTACAATAGAGAGCAGTTTGACACCTATGATTACACAATATAAACTTGTTAAGCCAATACCAATTAAAAATGTAGCAAACAGTTCTTGCAACGATGAAAATGTAACACCTACAGAGGGTGTCACAATTGCCTTATTAAACAACCATAGCATGAAACAAGCTAAAATTTTACCTCAAAAGGTTTCGCGACAAAAGGAAACAACAATTAACTTTTTGAATCTTATAACCACTAATCTAAATACTACAAGTGTAATACCACATTATTATAGTGAACAGACGACGAGAAAATACGTTATAATATCAAAATCAATAGAAAGCAACATTAAAAATTATATTAACAACTTTAAAATTAATAATTTAAATGAACCACAGTTTTCAAAGAAATCATTCGAGCCAAGAATAATTAAAAATAATTCTATTAATATCCAAACTATAACACCAAAGTACTCAGCCACAATAACAAAATGGAGGAAGACAATAGACAATAAGAACGATTATTTAAAGACAACATTTCAACCTACATTAACGTCGCAGCCAAAGGTTTCATCATCGATTAATGCAATATCTAAAAAATTGACAGTTAAATCTAAAGCACATGGCACCTATCAAACTAAACCTAATAATGCTAAGACTATTGCCAGTACTTCTTCTTATGTTGGGAAAAATGAGGAGAAATTATTCAACGAACCAAAAGTTTTAACTGAAAAAGATAACGATTTTAATGAACAAATTGACTCAAATGGTTCAAACCCAACAAATTTACTAAGTACACTCACTACTCGCCGAAGTCTAGCAACAAAAGCATTAAGTGAAATAAAATCGAGCAAAAAGATAATTAATGAAGCGTATGATAAAATCACATCGACGACCATTTTCTCAAACAGTACAAACAGACCTTTTAAAACTAAAGTTCTGAAGAACGGTGATGTTATTCAGATTCAAACTACGCAATTTCCGCCTTCAACAGTGCCTTTATCAGCAAAAGGAAATCGTCAAGAAATAACAAAAAATTGTACAAGTTTGTTTAATGCTATTTATTTAAACAAAATTCACATTAGCATACCAATTGTTTTTGCTAACTATAAGTATGGTGAATTATGTAATTCGTCAACTAATATGGATAAACACAACTTGCCACACGAGAAGGCGCGAGGTCCAAAAATTACTCCATATGATTTGTCGAAGTCTACAATTAATTTAAATACAATGTCCAGTCTGCCAGAGGTATTGAAGTCTGAAACTAATAACACTCGTAAATTAAGCATGATGCATGCGAACAATAACGTGCATATAAAAAAAATATCGGATAATCGAAGGACAGACGACATTTTCAATAAAGAAATAATTTCGACTACTAATTCTATAAATTTACTTAACACGGAAAACATTACTACAATTCGCTTTGTTCAGGAAGTTAATAATAGCACCAGTACAATTAATTATACATATAATAATTTTAAAAATAGCAGCACAACAAATATTATTATGAAGCCTTATGTTAGAATAACACAAAATCATTCAACAATTGCATTTGGTACAACTATAACAGCCACTAAGACAACTACGTCTTTGCGAGAAAGAGAAAAACAAGTTTTTCAAAAAACGACTCCTTACGTTACTTCAAAAACATCGATAAAATTTACTACAAAAAGAAAGTACTCAAAATCATCTATAAGAAGAGAAAAGAAAATCAGATACAACACTTACAAGCCAAGGACGGACGAAGAGTTTGATACCACTACAAAATATTCAATTAATAGAAGAAAGGTAAAAGCAAGAAGTAAAACAAAAACAACGAGGAATATTCCATCCATGATGACTGTTAAGATTATCCAGAATGAAGTTTCAACCAAATCAAGAGATCAAGAAGCGGGAAAATACGTTTATAAGACTGAGGACAAAAAGGATTCTAAAAGACTTGTTAAAAATTTTAGAAAAAATAATCCCTATGCAAAAAATCTTCTTGATCCGCTAGTAAAGACTAATTTATATCCAGTTAAAAGAATTCCATCCAAGCATCAACGGAAAGTCGTGAAAAGGATTCGTATTCCAAAGAATAGGGAACTGTGGGCGATGAACACTGAAGATTTTTTTTCACAAAGACGTCAAGATTCAAAATCTCTTAATACTTTTATACCTATAACTCCTAAACAAAGGGAATATGTTTTACGTCCCACATTCAAGAAAATCGATACCGCCATGAAAACATCAAAGGAACATTTCAGACCTAAACCGATAATAATAGAAAATGATAGTGACTTCTATCAAAACAATTTCCCAGTACATCACCGTGGTAACAGTATGTTACTTAGAGACAAGGTAAACTTTATAAGAGATTTGCCTTTACCAAATCCACCCCAATCTACTAACGTGATTGACAGGCCAATTTATTTGCCACCTAAAACCAAGCCGAAGTTTTTAAGAGATCGAATAGATTCTTTTAGAAATTATCTTTACAATACAGATTATGTTAAAGCTACAGAGTTGCCAGATTATCGAGGCAGTGTGGAATATAAAGATCCCTTGTATTTATATAGAAGAAGTGGTTGGAATGAGATTGGCTCGACGAGCATTACATTGAAACCCACTCGGAGAAAACCAAGAACGATATTCTTTTTAAGTCCTACAGTTCCTTATAATAGATATTTTTAAACATTATTATAGGTGATTTAAATTTAAGAATTTAGTAATTTGTATATAAATAAATTAAAATTGATTGCTTACTTTTGACTTTCATTACCCCGTTTTTCATAAATAACATTATTTAATGAGGCATTTTTTTAATGACAAATTAAAATTGTGTTATAAAGAACTCAAACTCAAGTAGTAATAATCAATCCACCCATCGTTATTAATATTGTAGACGACAAATTAAAAAGTCAATCCTTAATTTTAAAGTTTATGCTAACCAATTTTTTCATATTATAGTAATATAAAGTGAGGAAATGTTTCATTACTATTTACAAGTTTTTAATATTTAATGTTATCAATTAAAGTTTTTTAATCGGAAATTTTAATTAATTCATTTTTTATTAAAGCTTTAGATTTTTATCATAAAAAGACGATGTCAATAATCGGAAGTGTTTTTGTTCTTGAGGATTAATTAAAGAGTAAAATACATATTTGAAGGTGACCGACTGGTGGCTCGACGACATGTACCTGAAGGTGCGCCTGCCGCTGCCCATCAACTCCAGCCCCGGTATGGTGTTCCCGCGGCGCCAGTTCGCCAAGATCGACGAGGTCGCTGACCTGGCCGCTCTGTACATCGACGACCTACTGGACTACAAGGAGATGCTGGACAGGTAACTATAAAACACATTGATGCCTAGTATGCAATGATATATATGTGCCGCTTCACGACAATAGAGCTTTTTATTTTTTTTTAACGTGAGGAAATCCTGCATAGATACTACTACTACTACCCTACTGCCTCAGGGGAAGCTGTTGGGTAATGTCAGACTCTTACTCACTAAAACCTCACGGTGGCCACCTTCTGTGCAGGAAGTCGGGGTGCTCTGGGATCTCCAGATAGGAACGCACACAGTGCTCCCACGCGCGTGATGTTTACCTCATTACAGCAGTGCTACAGCAGTGCGTTGCCACAACAAACTGCCGTACTACTCGTGTTGCTGTGCGAGCACGTATAGCCCGCGCTATACGAACTCAGCAAGAGTTTAGACAGAGTATGGGGTTAGTGTATTCTACCACCCCTACGACTCCCGCGACGGGATGGATTCACGACAATAGAGCTACATTGACAACATGTGTCAGGATATTCATTAGATTCTTTGAGTAGTAGTAAAAGTAGCTTAAGGGTCAGTAAGTTTGAGGTGTCTTATTGAGCTATGACAGTGGAAATAAAAGGTTCATTGGTATGAAATTATTACAATAAACTGCATGCGTAATATTACAATTCATGTATAAAACTTAATAGCTCCCTTGACCGATTTTGGAACGGTAGACCGACATGTCCGGAGAGAGATCAGGCGCAGGACCGACGGCCTTACGTGCTCTCCAAAGCAAGGGGGTGTTCGAACACCGCAACTTCCAGCCTCATCCCAATAACATTTTTTTGACCCCTCTCGGGATTTGAACCCGAGATCCCTCGATCTGTAGTGAAAGATGACACCACTAGACCAAAGAGGCAGTCAATATATAAAACTTATATCTATTATAGGGACGAACTGCCCCAAGAAAGAGCTACTAGTCGCGAGAAAGGCCAACCGCTGTGTATGGAGCAGTTTTACCGTCTCCTGGGAGTCTCCAGGATGCCGGGAGTGGGCAAAGACCGCCTGATTCTACCCGTCGTTCCACCAGATCCTGACAACTGCGAGGAGCTTGTTATTGTGGCTTGTAGGAACTATGTAAGTATTATGAATTAACCATCTTCTAGCAAGGTATATGAAAGGAAGGCATTTTGTTTGAGCCTGTAATTATATTGAATAGACCACGTGTGGTAAATAATGTAAAGGAATTAAATTATAATAGCAGATTGTAATGTGTAATTCAAGAAAAGAGCCTATAAATTCCTTAAAGGCCGGCAACGCATTCGCGATACCTAACGTTGCGAATGAATATGGGCGGCGGTGATCACTTACCACCAGGTGACCCGTCTGCTCGTTTGCCCGCTGGGCATTTAAAAATAAAGTGTAATTGTCTAAATACATCGGACGAAAAGAGTACCCATCAGTAGATGTTTTGGTAAAGGAAGAGCAAAAAATCTCAAATACAGTGATTTAAATATAATATTAAGGTATTTTCACCTTAAAATATGTTGACAAAATGTAATGCTTCCATGATTAGTAACGTAAATACCAACATTGAAATCTGACCTCTCTGGATCTGATAAACAAGAAATTCAACTAAGCAATGTTTACGTTCAACTTCAAACCACACAACGTAGATTCCTTTACGCCCGTAATCCTCGCTACCCCATCTGCGGATTTGCGAACTTGTCTAATAGATCCCGACCTATAAAGTTAGCAACCATACGATACCTTTGTAATCTAATAGCGAGTGCTTCGAGGTTGAATACGTTTGAGATCATTTGCCGTTTATTAAATGTATGAAATTTCAAGTACTAAAGTTTATATTATTTGGCTTTAGAAAGGACCAAATGTTTAGTAAATTGCACAAATTATGAAGATCTTAAAAGCGAATGACCCGATTGGCGCAGTGCCTTTTGCCTCAGGATCGAACCCACCCACTCAGGGTGGGTTCGATCCGTACGTGTAGAAAATTATGATGTTATGAGCATTGAACGTTTCCTCTATCGTGTTTTTTATTTATCCATAGTTCAGTTACCTATTTATTAAAAAAAAAGTATTTTTGAATAAGTCTATCAGTTATCTAACTTTCATATTACAAGCTTTGCTTAGTTTGGGGCTAGATGGCGTTGTGGTTTATGTTCCTGAATATTTATTTATTTATTTTATTTAAGAGCTTTTCTAGATGAAACATCAGCATAAGCATACTTTCGCATAAGGTATTCATATTTTTCATGGTTTGTCATGTACTCATACATATAAATGTGTCAATAAAGGTGCCGTAGAAAAAATAAAAAAGATTTTGTACTATTTTCGTTTATATTTCCAGTCCCGGTATAATCTACCTCATATATTTGTCTTGAATGTATTTCTTTTCTTACTGTTAGAGTATTACAAAAGTGTTAATTTAAAAATAAAATGTACCAGTAGCTACATAGTAATGTTCTACGTAATTTCTGTAACTAGAAAATCAATTTCAAGTTCAAATATTTTATTTCATGAATATGTGTACAATTTTGATGTCATATATAAACAATAAGTCAAGCCATATCCTACCACGGTGCGGTTTGGAGCCGCGTGGTTTTATTTCTAAATTCAGAGATACCGCAAACGCACACAACCTCGCCCGCTGCGGTCGTAAAACGCGTCGAGAAATGTGCTATCATTTTCTACATACATATTTGCATTTTGCACGGGAATTGCGCCGCCGCCTCAGCAGACGTGGCTAAAAACCGCACCATGAGTTCCTAACCTAATAAAATTAAACCATGGTCGATTTATGTCAGGGGACAATAAAACTTATCTGTAAAAGAGATCGAGCTAAGATCCTATTAAACGTATTCTAACTACACTAAAATATAAAGACACACTAAACTATAAATATAAAACACAGCACCCTTTCTCTTTTCGTGCAAGGTTACCTGCTAGTAACGGAATCCCATCCCCGTAATCTTTTCTGCTGATAAAATTATTCTGTGTCGAATATTCATTTCACAAATAAATCTCTTTGTCTAGTTCTACTCGATCCCAGTAAAGGCGACGGACCGCGGGCGCCTCACCGCCGGGGAGATCCAAGCCCAGCTGCTGCACGCCATGGTGGATGCTGCAGACGCCCCGCCAGCTCCTCGCGTGGGTCTGCTGACGTCTATGAACAGGGATGACTGGGCGAAGGCTAGGGAACTGCTGATCAAAGGTAACTTATAAATACATAAAGATTGTTTTACAGAAAGCGCTTTAAGCGATAAGGCCGCTTTTTGTGTGTAATGTTATTTTAGTTTTGAATTTTTATGTATAATACTTATACACACAATAAACTAAAATAATTCATTCATACACGTATTTATTGGACAGAGAAAGAGGAGGTTGCGAAAAGGACTCAAATATAACTTTAAATAGACCTAAAGATGCGCAAATAGTAGGATTTTAATCTTAAGATTGGCTGTATTTCGTTATTTTACAGAATATCTATGCTAGTATTATAAAGTGAAAACATTTGTGTTTCTGTACGTATATTTATAATAATTTCACGGCAAAACTGCCGGACTGATTTCCAATATCAGCATCTTAGATGCTGAATGTACCGCATATACATCTACCTGCATGCCAAATTTCAGCCCGACCCGTCCAGTAGTTTGGGCTGTGCGTCGATAGATCACTATGTCAGTCACCTAGAATTATATATCTTTAGATGTTACGAAATAGATTTATAGTAGATACATTAAACTTCCCGTAGATAACATTCCACTGAATAGAGAATTATTACACTATTAAAACAATGTCTACAGAGTTGCCAGCCTCTCAAAGGAAATGAACTCGAATATAATGCTTCTAACTTGTGTGGAGAAATAATATAGTTTATGTTTGGCTTCCCCGAGGGATACAGAAGATGTATTCGTGTTTGTATTGTAGTCGGCGCAAATTAAAATAGCTTTTGTATAGGCTAAATTTAAGTTAGTCTTTTTGGATTTTAGACAAGATTTTTTTATATAAGATATAGCCTTGATGATATAGTGGATGTGGTGGGTAAAAATCTAAAAGTAAGTCACGTTTGAAAAGATCTAAGTCAGATACTTTATAGAAATGCTTGAAATAGCTTTTTATATTCTTAGGCTGTGCTCAAAGAAATAATTTGCAAAAAAGCAATTCATAAACACGACTGTAGAGTTGAAATTTTGTTTCTCTTTTTGAAATTAAAAATCATGGAGCTAGTAATGTATTTGCAACAATGTTGGCGATGATTGTTCCTTTATCTATTTAATCACATCTAGCGAATTATCATTGAGTGCTAAATAGAAAGTACATACATGCAAATTTATTGCGTTTTTGCTCGTTCTGCGGACAAAAGCGAATGATCATGAGAGTCATTTACGCGGTAATATTATGTGAAACGTCGTAAAAATCGACTGTTAGACTGACAATAAGATCGTTAAGGATCGAATGGGATGACTAGACACTAGCCTATAAAAAGCAAGTACTTAGTAACAATGAGTAGCGGACTTTTTCTAGCTTTTAAATTATCTAACGTGACTGGCTTTATACGGAAAACATTTTATGGTACCGTTTTGATATGAAATTCTTTGAAATATTATGTGTTCATATTGTAGTGGGCAGAGAGAAGATTTAGTTGATAAACTTCTTGGTATATTTTCATAAATTTTATCCAATCTTATTAAATCTCAGTAGAGGTGACATGTAATAAGATTGTAAGAGCATCTCGAATTTTGCGAATGCAGATTTTGTAACTGATTGGATTTTCATTCCATTTATCTTCAAGTGCTTCGTATTTCACTTCGATTTTCGATAGTTGGTAACTTCTCAATACGCCTAAAGCCTGCATACGTGGACGTCGAGGTATGGCAGTGGCGTCGGAAATATAAATTACCTAGTATTGCTGTCTATGGATAGGCACATTACCTTTACGTGCGCGGACGACGACATCGGAAAAAACATCTTCATATGTGTTTGCTGTTGTCTAGAGCAGGCTTAAAAGTAATACTCAATTCTTAAACTAAATTTCGACGAATATCGCAATTTCTAATAGTTCACACGGTTTATACTCACTGCTTGTTTATTCGGTATAGGCCGACAGTTTATCCGAAACGGTCCGAAACTGTCGGCCTATACCGAATAAACAAGCAGTGAGAATAAATCGTGTGAACTATTTAAAATTATACGATGGCTCACTTATCGTTAAACAATTAAAATACCGCAATTGACATTTCTTTGTCTAGACGAGGCAAACCGTACCAACTTGGAACTGCTGACGCGAGCGCTCTGCGTGGTGTGCCTGGACGAAGGCGGAGGAGACCGCGCCGACTGTGATGCTGACACCAACTCGCTGCTGCGGGCCATGCACGGGGCTGGCACCGCTCACCACTCCGCTAACCGCTGGTTTGACAAGACTGTGCAGGTGAGCTAATAATACAAACGTTTTGTTTTTGGGGGTAATTGAGTATGTGCATGATACATGTGTTTGACACATTGTTATTCTTCTTTGGTTATAAAGATTTTTAAGATGACCTTAAACATGGTCCTCTAGTGCCGTAATGAAACACTGACTTGATAATAATTAAACAGTAATAGCCTGTATAAAGAAATGAAGAAAGTTCAATCAACTTTACCATACCTATTATCAATATCCCCCATAACATAATCCCCTCTTGGGCTCCCCTACTGGTAGGGGAGCCCAAGAGGGGATTTCGGGATTTACTCGAGCGCGTCAGTTTAATATATAGGGGGATACCTTGTACCTTAAATGGCTGTGAACTTAGCAGAGCATTTCCCAGCAGAGCATCAATTGATGATAGTTCTCGTCGCATGCGGATGAGTTCTATAGTTCCTGATAGTTTTTAGAATTATTTTTGGCTTTTTTTGG